>CAVNYN010242819.1:5125-109473 GCA_963692815.1 Nyctanthes arbor-tristis | reverse complement strand
TGTCCAACTCGGCTTGGACATCAACAATTGTTTCCCAATTAGATATGCATCTATACATGTATTTAACTTTAGGGTTATTTCTGAAAGCTTTGTCATGTACCAGGCTAAAAAGTGTGACAAAATAATATTTGACCCATATGATTATATCACTGATTGAGAGAGAAGTGTTGTGATTAGGGCTGGGCATCCGATCCGGTAATCCGACGAACCCGACTCTACCGGCCCGAGACGGGTCAAATCGGGTCGGGTTACTGTAGCATTCGGGTCGGCACGGGTTGGGGGTAGAGAGGACCCGACCGGGTCGGGTCGGGTTTCGGGTCGACTCGGTCCAACCCGGGTCAACCCGCTTAACCCGACTCGGTCAACCCGGTTTTTTTTTTTTTTTACCAAATTTTTTTTTCGTTTTAAGATCACAACATTTTCATTCTTTATTATTAGTTTGTTTTTCCTTTTACAATTTCACTCAAAACACTCAAAAAATCTCTCTCAAGTCTCAACTGAAGTTCTTTGTTTAGTTTTATTAAACTTGAATCACATGGAAACGTGCCTAAAAAAATAACAAAACTCGATTCTTAATTTTTTTGGGCTTAAATCACATTGAACTATGTCAAAAAAATAAATTGGTGAAATTCTAGGCCGAAATTCAAGTTGGGCCGGTATTGGGCCGGCCCAACCCGAGACCCGAGTCAACCCGAGTTGATCTGGTTATGGAACCGAGTCGAGTCGGCTCGGTTCCAAACTCGCCAACCCGACTCAGTGTCGGGTCGGGTTCGGGTTGAGGCCAAACCCGACCCGACCCGTCCGACGCCCACCCCTAGTTGTGATGTGTTTAAGAAAAGATCCTGTCATGCGTCAATTTTGTTGAACTTTTTGTTTGCCTTCTTGTTTAAATAACACTGCTCATTATGTAATTGATGAAGAGTCAAAATAAAGTGACACATAAATTTTTTTATTCAAGAAACGACTACTGAGACAGCCAATTGAGACAGCTGATTTCAGTTCGACCGAGGGGGTGCTAACAGTTTGTAGATTTAATTTGGGATATCAGAATTATATTTGGATACTGTTTGCCGATAGCTTGATAACGAGTGACTAAAAGCAATATTTGGAGCATAAAAAATGAAGATATGGTAAACTAGAGTATCTATCTCCCATGCAATGTGAAAATCAATATCAAACAAAAAAATCCATTTCCAACACAATTGGTGAGGAGAACGTAGTTCAGACGCGATGACAATAATAAAATGATGGACGGGGCCAACAAAAGGAAAAAAGAATTCCAACATTTCAGGCAGAGCTGGCCTGTGATTTATAAGGCAAGGGGCGACCTTTGAACAAAACAAAATACATAAAGTGAAAACCAAAACAAAAAAACTAAAATATCAAGTCTTGCATTTTTGGAACAAAAACACTAATCAATTGTTCACAATCCAATGTTTCAACAATTTCTTTTTCAATAGACAACATTGCCAAAACATTTAATTTTTCTTGTGCCATGCTTGACCGGAGATAAACTTTAATCAACTTGAGTTTTGAGAAACTTCTTTACTGCCTATACCAGTACCACCGTGCACCTTTTCCTCATTCATCAATACTTGGAAACTTTTATCAATTGTAGCATTTTTTCTAATTCTGCTTTCCAAGTCACCCCAACGACACATACAATTTAAATGCTCTTGATTTTTGTCATGGTTTTTAAGAGCTCTTCCTAAATTATGCCAATCTTTGAATCCATCACTAGTCAACTGACCGACTTTAGCCGCTATCTCTGCTGTAAGAAACAACTTGCAACAGAAACAATACACCCTGTCTTTAGAAACAGAATATATCAACCATCTCCTATCAATTGTCTTCCCACTCGGTAGCACTTGGCTAAAATGTGAAATATCAAAATGTCTTTTTCTGGCATCTTTTGGGAACATTACACCTTCAACCCTTTTTGGACCCATTTCAACTAAATAATCTCTCATTTTATGATCAATTCTTTTCCAATTTCCAGGATCATCAAGATCATCTAACCCGAAGCAACCTTCTTTACTCTCATTTGGTTCTTTCACTTCTTCTTCCTCTTTCCCTCCCGACTCCTTAACATTAGTTTCCTCGTTCTTAACCGATTGATTCCCGAAGCAACCTTCTTTACTCTCATTTGGTTCTTTCGCTTCTCCTTCGTCTTTCCCTCCTGACTCCTTTACATTACTTTCCTCATTCTCAACCAACTTATTGACGCTCACATCAGTCGACTCATTCACTACATTTTCGACATTCTCTTGCGTCTTCGTCTCTCTTCTTTTCTTGCTAAAGTACTTATCAAGGTCTCCCGCTTGACTTTGTATTAAAGCTTTTTCCTTTTCTTTCTTTTTCCTTTTTTGATATCCAGATAGATATTTCGGACGCATGATATATAACTGTTTCTAATTCAATTGTCCTATAAGCATTAAGCAAAAGTATCCAATTACAAAAGTAATTAAACAAGATCATCGAATCCTCTCAATTCATACCAATTAAAAAAAAAAAACTAAAATGCATCCAAAGTTCCATTACACATCAACTATTACTCGATACTAACCATATTAAACAAAGAAATTAAATAAAAACTGAAACTTACTAATTAAACAAAAGCATCAAAACACAGATAAGGAATTTCTGTGTCTCAATGTCTCATGTCTGTGTTTCTACCCAAAAAAAATAAAAAGGTAGCAAAAAATTCGACTTCAGACTTCAAACCAGTCAATAATCATTCTATTAAGAAATTGTGATTTACACATACACTTCACTTAAATATGTTCGAACCCCACACATGTACACACTTCATTTACTTGTCCTATAATTAAACAAACAAGAAATAAAAAATAAAAATAAAAATTGAACTCCAACTTGCGGTTCTGGTTTTCAGTTTCTCTAAGTGACTAAGTTCACATGAAATCATCAATTCATCATCATTCCATTATTATTTACGGCTGCGGAATTTCGGATGGGAATTACGAATTTAGGATTTAGGGTTACGATTTAAGAATAGGAAGAACTTACCTTTGGCTTGCTTTTCTGGGGGCCGGGTGTGTGGTGGTCGGAAAGAGCGGGGTTCGCCGGACGGCGACGGGAGGACGGGTGACGGGTGAGGAGGCGCCGGACTGACTTCTACTGTCCTTCAATCTTCAGACGTTCTACTGCCTTTTCTACCTTCGTTCGCTCTTTTTTAGTCCTTCTTCCTTCTCTTTTTGCATTTTTACGCTTGTTTTTTCTTATTATTATTTAAGACCAGATTCGAATTTGGATTTGGAATTGGTCTTTGTAATTGGGCTGAATCAAGGCCATTCAATTTTTGGGCTAATTTCCACTGTAGTATGGCCCCTATATTTTTTGGACCAACAGTCTCACGGGCCTCACAGCTGGGCCGGCCCTGAATTCTCTATCTTTCAGATGTGTTGAAGAGTCGGTACCGCAGACAACTAGAAACAAGACGACAATTATCTACTAGATTCTAATTTAAACAATAAATTGGGTCTCACATGTATCCACTTAACAGTTTTCTATTTACTTGGAGTATTGAGTTCTATACTTCTGAAGTACTAGAGTTTGTTGATAGTCCTCTATTGTTTGGCACACACGACAGCTCGATGCCTCATGGTTGCGCCATTCCACTCAATCGGGTATTGCCGACATCATGGAACATAATTTTTTCTTCAATTTACCCACCTCAATTTCCTGACAAAGGAATGTTGCTTCTTACTAGATTGCTTGCAAACAAGTGATGCTAAATTCTCTGCCAAAAAGAAAAACAAAAATGCCTTAGTTTGCTTGCTAGCTAGCTATCCTCCAAAAGTACAAAAGGAAAAATGCTTCTTGTCTCACTAGTCTTTTAAATGTATACATTACACAGATATCAATTCAATCCTCGAATTGTAGACTCAATTATCACACCCTATATAGTAACATGAACCAAAATGGTCTCCCACTACGCCACAACCATAACACAACCACCATTCCTCCACCGCCATTGCCGCCACCCCCGGCAGCGTCGGCAACCCACATTACCCACAAGGCATTGTTCATGCACACGTCCTTCTACTGGGGTCACGACTCTCAAATCCTCTTCTCGGGTTGGCCCGACAACCACTCGGGCATGTACGCATTGGCTTTGATATTTGTTTTTGCTTTGGCTTTGTTGGTTGAATTCTTATCGAACCTTAATCTTGTCAAGCCCGGGTCGAACCGCGTTGCCAAGGTGTTCTTTCAGACCGGGTTCCATGCAATTCGGGCCGGGTTTGCTTATATGGTGATCTTGGCAGTCATGTCTTTCAATGGTGGCGTCTTCATTGGAGCTGTTTTGGGACATGCGGTCGGGTACTTGATTTTCATGAAGAGATTCAAATAACAGCTTGCAATATACCAATTTATGGCTCGCATAGTGTGTTAAAAGTACCCTTTTTTTCATCGACATCAAAATAAGATTTCAGACATCTCTATTATGACATTTATATGATCTTAGGCTGGGGCAAGTTTCCAAATTAATGCATTTTTAAGCTCAGTTAAGTTGAGTTGTTGGGTATTTCATGGTTTTGAACGCTCAAATGAGTTGAACGATTTGAAGATGATGATGCACATATATATAATAAATAAGAATGAATAGTGTGTATGGGTGTTGAGAATGAATTGTCACACCTCATATGATCTTGTGTGTCTATATATTTGAATAAATTATGGAATTTTATGAAGAGACGTGTTTAGTGTAATTGCTGAAAATCATCTTTAATCAGCTTAATGGTAACACATGAATTTATTCTCTAAAGTTCAAAAATTAAGTGAAACTAACAGTACTACGTACAAATTAATTAATTGTATGAGTCCCTTTCAAAAACTCTAAGAAAGTTTCGTTAAAAAACTTCCTAGAATTTTTTGAAAATTTTTCTTAATTAATTGTATATATTGATATCAGATCTCAAAATAAATCAAACCAAATGAGCATTTTTTTCAATCAAAAACAAATTAAGAAAATGGCATATATCTTCAATGTTGTATGATCTCAAGTACTTGGATGAAGTGCTTGGGATTAATCAATCATGCATGCAGTTAGTGCCAAAATGACTTTGCTTTAACGTTACTGTTAAAAACATTCAATTCAATGGTCATAATTATTGTGTCCCAAAGCTTCTATAGTTCAATTATGACCATTTTGTTTATATGATATACCCCAATTCTACCAACTTATAAGTACTTGAAGCAGGCCATTACAAAATAAGCAATTCTTGAAATCAAGTTGGCCAACTTATATATAATTATATCCATTACAATTTACAGATAATTCCCATGAATTTCCCAGGATTCCCACCTTCAAGCTTCTGGAATTCCTACGTAATGCGACTCTTCCCAGGATGGCCAGATGACCAAAGCCTTACTGATTACTTCTTCTCTCTCTTTCTGGTATTTCTGCTGGCTTTTACAGCAGAGTTTTGTGCGTTGTATCCAATTCAGAAGCAAAGCGATTCGAAGATGGCATTGTTGAAACATGCCGGGATGCGGGCCCTTAAAATGTTCATGTCTTATTTGGCCGTCGTAGCTGTCGTCACCACCGATTTCATGTTTTTCTTGTCGGCCGTGGCCGGCCATGGGGTTGGAAATTTTGTTGGGAAGCTCTATCAGTATCAGATGGATCAGGCCATGGCTGCAGGAACACAAAGTGATGAAGATAGCGTTGAAGTACTTACTAAAGTTTAATGTTATTTCTGTATATTATTTTCCCCCTTGGGTTCTACAAGGCATGAGTCAATAGTTATGTTCTTTTACTATTTAAATTATTTTTTGTTTGTAACAACACGAAGAATTTATTTTATTTTCTTTTTTGATAAAACTGGGAGAACGTTAGTATAAACTCGAACACAATATAGTACTTTACCCTGATAAACAGTACTTTTAACTGCTTGAACTATGACCGTTGTCCTAATGAATACTAGTGTAGGTACATGCGTTGCACGTAAGTAGGTCATAATTATGTTTATATATGTTTCCAAGTGCATTGTTCATGTTTCGTTATCATAAAGTAAGATAAACAGTAATTAAACAATGCATATTTCAAATTGTCATATGATATGTGAGTACACATGCAGTTAGAAGCAGTAAAACAAATGATTTAATTTCGGGAAGCAAACTTACTTTATACATGTGATTTATATGTTACAATACAATTTGCAATTACATTTACATATAGTAGTCAGATAGTTACCTTAGCCAAACATGAGTTTTTTTATTTTAATTGGATGACAAAGTTGTGTCATCTTCTTTGGGTTGCAACATCAACTTCATCGAACTCACCGCTAAGCCTAATAATATCTCATTACGTCCAAAGTAGAAGGGCTGATTTCATGTATTTGTTTCTGTTATGTGTCACTGTATTTCTTTCTCCATCCTTTCTATAATTAAAAGTCAACCAAGTAGGTCAACACTGAGCAAAAATACATGAAATAGCATTACTCCAAAATATTTAGGCCCGCCTACTCATTAACATCCTTCAAAGGAAGGAATGAAAAAATCTTCAGAGAAATGCAGCCTTGAACATGAAAGTGATTCTATTAGAGTAGTCCCATTTCTAACTATTTGAAGTTTGAAATATGTAAATTAATTGCCATTGTTAACCCTCTCAAAATATTTTATATTTTAAATATAAGAATGGTACGTTTTTGTATCTCCTAATAATATAGCTAGAAGAATGGAAATCATGCAGAAAAGTCGGACATTCTTTAATTGAAGATATATATCCAAAAAAGATGACAAAAATTAATACACACTTTAAACATTAAAGCAATTTGAGGAATCCTCTCTATTCCCAAATGCTTATGTACGCTGCTACATTAGAGCATCCCCAACCCTCATACTCTATTTTAAAGCACCAGTACTCTAAAATACAATACACCAACCTCTATTTTAAAAAATTACTCTAACTCACATACTCTATGTATTCTCTATAATTAATTTTTTCTATTTTACTTTTATTTCCAACTATTAATATATTATAAAATATAAATAATTACGCATTATATTAATAGTCGAACACAATTAGACCAACATTTTATACGACTTGCACTCAAGCAATACATTCATTTTTTAACATTCATGTATTTCTTTTTTTCTATTTGTATTGGCTTGCTTTATTTATCCGGCGTGTAGTTTCTGTGTTGTTTATTTTTTGATGCTTTGTGTGTTACAATATATGTTGCTTCCGTTGTTCTAGTTGGCTTCTATATTTTATGTAATGTTTCTTGCTTATCTTTATGCTCTTGCAAATTATTTTCTTTCGTTTTGTAAAAAATAATACAATGACAACAACCAAATTAAGCAACATAACTTAGATTAAATAAATTATAATTATTTTAAAATAACACTATATTAAAACGAAGAAATCAACACAAAAGACTAAAAACTTGAAAAAAAAAGTGAAGTAACCAAACACACGTGAAATAATTAAAAAAGATTAAAGTAAACAGACACACATGAAATTGTTTTAAAAAGGAAGGTTAACAATCCAAACACACGTGAAATGTTAAAAAAAACAAAAAGGAAAAATGAAAAAAAGTGAAGAAATGAAGAAACGATGTGAAATGTATTAGGAAAAAAAATAAAGTTTTCAATGGCATTTCTGCAAATAAATGGAAATGTCAATTATAACAATTGGTTTGCAGGCGCTACAGACACACCACTGTAGCGTCTTTAAAATACTGTGCGCTAAAAAGTGTACAGTTGGGTGGCTTTTTGTGCACTAAATTTGGAGTACGGTTGGAGATGCTCTTAGAAACCTTAGTGGGTAGAAAAAGGAAGAACAAACAAAGTAACTAAAGAAGATCAACACACCAAACAGAGCTGCATTTGGAGGAGTTCATCTAATTTCCCAATAAAGATTTCGGGCCGGCCAACATCTCTTAGGCCTTTTTTAAGGCCCAAATTCTTGTTGACCCCCCCACTCCCCCCCAAAGAAACACATGTAATAATCTGGGACGTCTATGTATTGCAGTTGATCAACCGAATACCGTAATTTATTTATTTTTGAGAGAAAATAAAGTTATTTATCAATGTAAATTTGTGATTCTTGTACTTTCAAAAAAATAATAACCAGCAGAATTAGTGTTAGGGGCAAACCCCAAAATTTCGGTTCCTCCCAACCCCCAACAACAAAAAACCCAAATAATGCAAAAAAATAAAGGTGTAAAAACCTATTTGAAAGGGGAAAAAACCAATTTGGCCCCTCATTTACTCTTTTTCCCCACTCTTACTCACCTTATAATCCAATAAAATACCGTCACGTGTCTAATTCATATTTCTCTCCCTTCACTTTTTCCACCTACACATTATTTAGAAATAGGTTTTTTTCCCTGGCTTTTTCTTCCAACATTAATCTTGCTCTTAGAGCACAATAAGTATTGGGAGAAAAATCGAAATTTTGAGTTTTTTTCCTCCCAACACCTCAAATAATGTGCCTTGTAGAAGGGGAAAAAACCTTTTTTTGGGGCGGGGGGTTAAATTTGGCCCCTCATTTAGCTTCCCCACTCCCACTCCACTCCAATTCAATAAAATATTCTTTTCCCCCACTCCCCTTCCAATGTAATAAAAAATCGTCACGTGTCTAATTCATATTCCCCTCATTTTTTCCTTATACATTATTTGAAAATAAGTTTTTTCCTCTTAATTTTTTCCCTTAACTTTTTTTCTCAACATTAACCTTGCTCTTACACAACGGAAAAAAGAAAGTAACTAGATACATAGTTTGAATAATTTAAATTCTAAATCAAATCATTCTCAGTTAACTGTGGATAAACGTGACAAAAATTTATTCTATATTTGATTGACAATTTAAAATATTTTTTTAATGATTATGTAATTAGTTTTATGTTATCAGACGACGTGCAACGTACGTTTGAATTACTTGTAGAATCAAAGTGAGCTTTCCCGGACTTATATTTAGAGTTTGAATTTTCTCTCCTACAATCTTGTGACATTCAAAAAAATTGTAGAATATAGGTGGAAGAATAATTTTATTTGAACAAAAAGTTTAATAAAATATACATGTATCTTATGTGATTGTCATTTATCTAAAGTGATTTGATGTGTTAAAAAAATATCATGTCATGTTTCACTTACTCAATTTTATTAAGCTTTTTTATGTCTTTTTCGTTCAAATATCACAAGTGGGCACATAATTCTTCAAAAGTTCAAAATTTTCAAAAACTGGTTTTCTGAATTTATTTGAAATGTGGATGAGATCCGATCCAATCACAAGTAACAATAAGTTTCTAATATTATTGGTACCAGTAGGGTTATTTGTCAACCAATTATATAATTAGCTAATAATTAAATTAAATATATACTAATTAGACTGTTCTGGTGGCGTGGTATACCACACATATATATCATTAGGTTGTTTATTCTTTCTGGTCAACTGTAATTGGTTGCCAAACAAACACTGGCACTGGGTAAATTATAGATACACATGAACAGTCATAATTTTCAATACGTGCTGCTGAGAAAAGTCAATATTTGTAACACTTTTGAGGAAAAAGTTTTAGTGATCTTATTATTTTTTTCTATAGAGTATATTACACAACTCATATGCTTATCACTTTCTTCCTCGTACATAAAATACCGGATCATCATTTTTCATTCAAATCAAACATTATCATATATGTAAGTGCACCGGCTTTTCTTATACACCCACATTGACTTCATAGAAAATTAGGGCATCTGATATGGTAGTATGGAGTTAGCAAATATTGGCTCGTCAAACTTATCAAACCATGACATAAATAGTCTGCCAAATGTCGAAATTCGGCATAAATTTTCAACTATGTATTCCAATTTGATAGAAGACAATGGAATATTGCTTTCTTTCTTATTCTTTTTCCAAGTATCAAAATGCCGACAAAATTCCGTCTTTCAATAATGGGTTTAATATTTTGACTTAGCCAACTCAAAACAAATAAACAATAATCAATTGGAATCCCAATTACATTTTGAACTTACTTGTCGTACTAACCTTAAAAATCAGATTTGTTAGTTGTTGAGCAACCGTTGAATTTGGGAAGCTTATTGTTTACTATTTAGATATATATTTTTATTTTAAATTTGTCGAAACATCTGAAAATAACGTTCAAACCAATCTCAATCGGGCAAATGGTACATTATTGATGCTGCAAATGGGACGATAGATGTGGCCAAATCGGCTATAATAATTCATCATTAAATATGTGTAGAATTCGATGGAAACAATGAAGTGTGTGTGTGTGTGTATATATATATATATGTATCTCTTACTATCTTACATATGTCAAACCTGTCAAAACACAAATCAAGTTAAGTTAGAGATTTTTTTTTAAAATATTACAGTAAGGTTAAAGATTATTAAAATAAATAAATTTAACTTCAAATTTTATCCCGGCCCCAATTGATTATACTACTTAGATATTTTTCATTGCGATGCAAATCTAATTTAAACCCATACAATTTCAAGTATATGTTACCTAAAAATAAACATTATTAAGCACAATTTTCCTTCTTACTATTGGCCATGATGGGGCATGCCATAAAAGGAGGAACTATACTCAAGGTCGGTAAGCGACCAGAAGAATACTTCCAAGGCTTACATGGAAGGTCATTCATTTTCGGCCTTCTCCTTTATCGCTCACCCGTCATTTGTTGAGTGGGTGACACTTTTGACTTATCAGAGCTCAACGTCCAAAACAGAGATGAAATATCTGCCATTGAAGAGACAATGGAAAAACATTTTCTATAATGTTTGAAAACAGATTAGTCATGAGCTGAACTAAGGATCAATGAGCCAGCAGTTATGCTTGGTATTATGTAGTCCCTATTATTGTTGTCCCACATTGTGGATGTTCTTTGACTTTATTTAACGAGGTGAAAGAAAACAAAATATTCGGCTAATTTCCATTCATTTTTCATACGTGGTTGCAATTGTCTTTCAATGTAGAAAAAAAACAAAGAAGCTAGAAATCCAATCAATATTAAAAATTCAATATTAAAACTTCAACTAGTTGAATTTTCATAGTTAGTAAAGGTTGTTTGGATTTTTTTCCAAAAAGAGTTTGTGGGCGGCAAAGAATGAAACAAAAATTGCAAGTTGGAGCATGCAAGTATACAAAGTAACAAAAGAAGGTAGATACATTTGAAATTAAATTCTCAAGTTAAGTATATTTATTCTACACTAGAACCCCACCCCCACATGTATAGATACATCGCCATCAACCAGGGAAGAAATTAAAAGAAAGTTCATCAATATTCATTCCTCAATCTATTGAAGAAATATTAAAAGCTACATATCATGTCGAAAAGCACTGCATCCAGCTAGCTGTAATGCTGTATCCCATGAAAATATATATGTTTCACAAACTCGTTACATTTTCATTTATTTTAATTTTTTATTTTCTTTAAATTATTTTATTATATATTAAAATTTATGTTATGGCAAAATGAAATTAACAGTGAATCTCCATATTTCCAAGTACCTAGGTGTGAAATTTGCAAGCGTAAATCCTGTAGAAGGCTCTTTCTAAGTTACTGTAACGTGAGAATTAGTGGTTTGGAAATGAACGCAAGGGAATGCGAAGCCAAATAATAATATAAGGCCATATTTAATTTGCTGTGACAGAATAGAACGTGGATAAAATATTCAATAAAAATTAAATGAATAATAGGACAAAGACAAGAAATTGAAATTTTTCTATAGTGTCTATTGGGTATCACTTATGGAGTCTAAACTGTGGTATAACAAGTATCCATTGGATACATTAGAAGATGATGACCTCATCCCCCTAATGCGTCCAATGAGTACTTGCCATATCACAGTTTGAATTCTATAAATAGTGTCTAACGGACACTATAGAAAAGTTGCAAGAAATTGTGAATAATATTTGTTGATTTCCCTACTAATATGATACGATACAGAGTAATAATAATTTAATGAAGTTAGACCAATTTGATAAACTATTGTCGATGTTATTTTAAATTAAAACGTAAATAAATCTTTAACACAAAATTGAATGTACCATAGTCGCAAAGAAGATAAATAGCATACATTTTTTTAAAAAAAAATCAAGGTGTAATTGTGATTCGAACAAGTATTGTAGTAGTTAGGTTCTTACGTTCTAAGCAGGAAATCTCATGTTCGAATTACATGTGCTCTCCCCTATTTCCTCTCCCTACCCTTGTAATTAAAAAAAAAAAAAAGAAAGAAAGAAAGAAAGGAAAAAAAAATCAAGATGTAATTGATAAGTGCGATTTCAAATGGGCCACGTATGAGTTTATCATGATTACCTATCAAGAAACAATGAGAAGTACCCTGTCTCTCTTAGTTAACGAAAAATTGGAAAGTATAGAGCTGGATGGTTAACAATAATAATTCTCATTGATGAAAAGTAGTGTTTGACCCAGCAGGGTAGAGCAGTCAATCAATTTCGTATAGAGCTTCAAATATGTTGTCCACGAATCCCACTCATGTAATCAAGAATGGGTGGTACGCCCTTCCATCATGTACGTGAACAGGGTCATCAATGCTTATAACATAAGCAATTCCAAACACGCACGGAACTAACAATTTCATGTCTATGTACTATAAAGTCCCTCAGTCAGGCCAGGCATGGCACATGAGATTGAGATCATAGGCACAGTGGAGGAGATGAAGAGTGACCTAGATTAACAAAAGCAAAGCTTGATGTGGTATGTTGATGGCCATACCTCTTCTAATAATGAAGGGACCAGCTTAGCAGGATTGTACCTTTGCTAGATTCACCAAGATTTTGCCCCTAAAAATACCCAAAATTTTCTAAGAAGATAGGTAAGACTCTTTATACCCTGATGTATTATGAATCTAATAAAAGTAGCCCCACACTGTGACACTGTGTGGGATGTTTTTGTTAGATTCGTGCCAAATAAAGAGTTTTATCTAATTTTATAGAAGTACACAAATACCCAGTCACAATGGAGAAAATCTTTTCTCCAATTGTCATTCCTTCCCATGTAGATACCATCATTTCTTATGCAACATTGTTTATACATACAACTGTGTAAAATTTGTACGCACTTTCGAGTATTTAAAGTGGATGTTAATGAGAAATTATAATGAGATGAGATGAAATGAGTGTTATAGATTTAATAAAAGTTTAAAATTTATAATTATAAATAAGTAATTGTCAAATCATTAGTCAAATCAGTAATAGATAGGATTATAATCTATTTGATTAAAGAGAATCAAACACCTCAACGTTTCTGGCCTCATCTTTTTTAAAATAACAAAATTTAGAAAATTTATATAAATTCAGGAGCAATTCTAGGGAGATATACAAAAGAGATATTAATGAGTGACATTCTTATGTGACACACATTTATTGAATGATGATTACATGACTATTTTTTTATCATCTAATACAAGTGTGTCATATAAAAATATCAACTATTAATGTCTTTTTTTTTGTCTTCCTAGAATTTTTGTAAATTCAGGGGGTGTGTGTAAGTTTTGCACACATTATAAGTACGAATAGCCCTCCGTTAATAATAAGAGTAATGATACATGTACTGCGATATTTTGCACGAGAGAAAACCCGAGACGAGATATCGCGATAAATTGAACACCCAACCCCCAAATCCCCAACATTGGCTCACAGTTCAGAACAGATAGCCTCCCTCCCTTCCCTCTAAACACCCAACGCTTCCTCACCAGCCCAAAGATTTGGCAGTCCCATCCGAAAAAGAAAGTGCCGGCGTGCTGGCCGGGCATAGAAGGTCGGCTGAGGAGAACTAATTTTTTTCCCGGAGGGGAAGATCGAGCTCCGTCGAGAAAGACATACATTAAACCAATCATCTCTGTGCGCAAACGGAAACTCCGTAAAACCTCTGTACACAAATAAAACCTCCATCAAATGGCTACTACAAATGGCAAACCACCAGTACCCACCAATCCCAAATTCTTCTTGAATTCTCTCTAACACCAATTTCAGACTCTGGTCCAAACTTCATTTTTCTTATCAACGTCCTCACCTTCAACTTTCCTTCTCTCGGTGAAGCTCAATTTGATGGTGCGCAGTACCAAAAAGTGCATTTTCACCTTCACCTGTTTATTAATTTCACCTTGTGTTGAAGTTAATCATGTGTGGTTTATATATCCCCCACCGCCGGATGGGACTGCCGAAAAATCTACAACTCCTCTGCTTCCAGCCATAAATTGAATGTGAAACAGAGTGTAAATATAAAAAATTGACTTGAACGACGACTATAAGTTACTCTTATTCGAGTGATGCAAGAAAATCTTGTAAATCTCGTTGTCAATTGATGCATGAAAATATATAAAATTGCAAATGCATGAAAATCTTGTAAATCTTATCGTCAATTAATGCATGAAAATATATAAAATTGCAAACTGTCATATAAAATTGACGGCTGCTGTTGCTGCTCTTCTACCATATGAAAAGCTTCCGGCGAAAATCTATATCTTCTTTGCTTGGACGATGACGGCTGCTGCTGCTCCGATAGACGAGGAAGCCAGAGAACGACTGTTGCTGCTGGGTTTAATTTGAGGGGAGAGTGCTTGTGGTTAAGTGTCATTTTCTTTTAAATTGAGGATATTTTAGTCACTTGGCTGTCTCGAGTTTTTCTTTGGGTATGTTTGTACACTTATCATTTTTCTAATAATAATAATAATAATAATAATAATAATAATTATTATTATTATTATTATTATTATTATTATTATTATTATTATTATTATTATTATTATCTAGACGTGTATCCCATCATACGTCCACCAATTGACAGCCAATCGCAACCCATGCCTCAATTCTTCTGCTTTACTCAATTCCTCATATGTAAAATAAAACCAATAAAAGAAAAGATATTTGTAGAAAGATATTTGAAGAATATTACAACAATGATGACCAGGTACTAATACTAATTACTACTTTGTTTAGATCATAAGCTAGTGAATACGATTAGTGGATATTGTGAGTGCTAATTGAGAGTATTATAAGAGTTTAATTATCCTAAACGTTACTTGATTTAATTTCAATTAAAAAGATTATCTTATATGTGAGTATTCCAATTCCAACGTACATAACTTGTCTCACATCCAAAGATTATGTCATTTGTGTGGGGTTTATATAGACTTTTGGATGTTATTTTCTTAATAGCTAAGTTTCAATCTAAAGACATAATCTAAGGACACTTGGCACTTGTAGAGTGCTACTAATTTTAATCTAAAGGCAGTACTTTCTCTTCTACTAATTTGCATGTGGGCTCATGGACTTCACTCGTAGGGTCATGTCTGTGTGAAAAATTAGTGGTAGAACAAACGCCACATACATTGCTTGTTTCCTGATCAAAATTGTGAGTTCTACCCTAAGGTTGTAAAAAATGGTATTAGAGTAAGATTAATATTGGAGGAAAAAAGCCAAAGGGAAAAAACTAGAAGGAAAAAGTTGGGGGCATATGAATTAGACACGTAACAGTCTTTTATTGAATTAGAAGGGAAGTGGGAGTGGGAGAAAATAGTATTTTATTAGATTAGGGGGAATAGGAGAATGAGGGCCAAAATGGCCCCTCTTTTATATTTTTACCCCCAAAATAAGTTTTTTCCCTCTATTTTGACACATTATTTGGGTTGTTGGGGGATCATGCTCTTAGAGTCAGTTACCATGCATGTCTCTTAGATGCAACCAGATATGGCAGTGGAGGTGACGCTGACGTCGGTATAACATTATTCGTCCAGCACCAGTATTAACAAGTACATGGACTGCCACCGTGAGACTGGGACTCCGAAGTGTGGTGGTATCTTATGGTTCTAATTTTAGGGTAAAAACTATGTGATTCATGCAGGGTTTATAGCCTCTTACAGTTTCAACGGTAAAATATGAGACTTGAGACTTGTCCACTATCAAAATATTTATGTGATTCACGTGAGGTTTATAACTTTTTAGTCACTTACAAAAGTGAGCTTTGCGCAGTAAATTCTAACAAAATCTACCCTACTCCCCACAAATTTTATGACAATTTTACTTTTTATTGCATTCTCTGCTGTGCTAAAAGGTAAGTAACCAAATTTCAAATTCGTTATAATCAGTGTTTTAACTCTACCATCGGCAGACTCATGTAACTACCTTTTTTTTTTTTTTTTTAATTATGACTATGCTATTATAGACCTTCAACGAGCAGTGGACTTGGTAGGAATTGTCCGTTACATTTGGTAGAATTTTAATTCCGTTGCATGACTATATATTTGGAAGGGAGTGTAAGTGTACTAGAAATATTTTTGCTTTTAAAATTGCAACAAGAAATAATCCATTTATCCTACAACGATAGGTAACCACAAATTTTTATACAGATTAAGAAAATATATTAAATGTAGTCGGAATTGTAAGTTTTTATATTCTTCCTATTTTATTCTAGCAATAAATGATATAAAAGTAGTGTGAAAATAGCTAACTATTATTGTGAGATGAAATGTCTAATTTCAATGATTAATATTCCAATTATCTTAAATAGGTGTATTTTAGTCAATTCAAAAATAAATTAGACTATAATTTAAAACAAACAAAAATAGAAAATAACTCTATCTTAGTGGAACCGAGGAAGTAGTTTTCAGTGAATGAATGGTATTCTAAAAGCTTTTGTAGCCTTATTATTTGTTTACAAGCTAGAGTAGCTATTTTTGTTCATTATTTTAATATTCATAGATGATTGTAGCCTTACTAGCTTGTTTGATAGAAGTTTTATCGACTTGTATGAAGATGAAGATCTTATTTTTCTAACTTATGTTTTAATTTTATATATATGTTGTGATGTTGATGAAACTCCATTTTTTTTTTTTTTTTGCAAAGCAGTGATGATGACTAAACTATTAAGATGCATCTGAAATAAGTAGAAAAAGATTTTTGATTTTTTTCACTTGATGGGGAAAAAATCCGGCTACCATCCTCCACTGACACTTTTTATGGGTTCGCCACAAGTTACTTGGGGCATCTCATGTATGTCAAAGATGGGACAAATTTTTCTCCCAAAGTAAAAACCAATCTCTAATCTTAGATCAATTGCAGCATTACCCAAAAGTTCAACTCTGGTTGAAGAATTGAACAACAGATTCAGAGTCAGCAGTAAGATGCCGATTTTCATTTCGATTCAAATGAAATTTCCATACCAACCAAAGAGGAGGTATCAAAGAAAGCGAGAGTCCCATTGTTTCGTGCTTGGCACTTTCAAGAAAGTCCATACAAACCAGAAAAACCCAGTCATCTTTTTCGTTTTCCTCTCTTGGTACAGCAAACACACAGCTAAGCAAAACACAAAATCCGGAAAAGAACAAAAGGGTGATTAATCGACAACCCAAGATGGTCAAAAAGCTAGGCTACCAACGCATGTGATCCAAGCTGTATTCCCAACTGCAAAGCACCCTTTGATTCTCCCCATGTTTTGACCGGACCACCCACCATCCCAGTTCCCCCATGTTCCCATTAACCAAAATGAAGTATAATTAAAATTAACATTAATATAATAATTAAATCTTTATTTATTTTAAGCTATGGATACAAACAAACTGTAATGCACTACCACTTTGACATAGAAAAATAAAAAAATAAAAAGGGTTGCAGAGCCTCAAACCAAAACGAAACTCCAAACCCTTTTTTACATGCCCATTTTTTCCAAGGCAAATTAGCAGAGAGCTACAAGTACAAATCATTCTTATTTCTACAGTAGGAAACAAAAAAGAAACTGTCACCCAGCTAGTTTCTTGTTGCATTCTTCAATCTTCAATATGACTCTCCTTATTTTCTTTACTTTACCCCCTCCCCTCTACTACTAACCCAAAAATAACCCATTTTCTTGCCTGCCTATCCCTATCACCACTAATAATCTTATATATAATAAACTAAATCCTGCATAAATATAAATAAAACCTAATAATATTCTTTTTCAAATTGTTTTTCTATTATTGAAACCATCCTGGACGAGACACAATCTCGGTTCAGTTTGGTCTGGTCAGTACGTCCACTCCTGAGGGAGCCGGACTTCTTGGCTCATCACCGGCTGTCGTCTTATGTTGTGCATTTGCTGCCCGGTTGGAACATTGGTTCTACACTTAAAAACATCTGTGCATTAACAAAGAACCAAACTTGAGACAAAATTAAGGAGAGAAAAATCTTGTCTTCCGGAATAAAAATTGGAAGTTCTGAGTTTATTTACCATAATCTGGATTGAAACCTCCATTTGCGCTACTGCCCCTGGAGTGAATCTGTGGCTGGGGATCCATGGAATCCAAATTCAAATTTAAGGCCTGGACCACTCGGTCAGGCAGCAAAACTGTCGAACATCCTGCATTAGCGTACCAAAAATTATGAACCTTCTTCATGTACACTATAGAAAGAACAAACACTATATCAAACAGGACAAATCCATATTAGCTCCAAAGGGTCACTAAAAATAAATGAATATCAATATCTTCAGCATCCCACGTGATGAGCAGCCAAATGAAGTAACCAACACATGATGCAGTAAGCATTAAATACCCAGTACATCAGAAGCACATTAAGAATTAAGAAGTTGGTTTCGTAAGTGAACTCTCTACCTGGCTTTTTGCGTGTTTCGGTCGGGACGCCGATTCTCCTGGGCAGGAAAACTCCGGTGCCGGAACGTTCTTTCTTGGTGCCTGGATCACCAAGAAACATGGCTCTCATGCCGGTTCCGGGTTGCCTTTGGGACTGTTGCAAAGTAGGCCAAGCACCCATGGACAAGCCCTGAGGCCTCTCTCCGCTATTTCTTCTAACATTTTGAAGCATTTGCGGGTATCCGGGCTTCCCCTGTCCCCAAACACCACTCTCCTGTTGCTGCTGATGTTTCATCATCTGTTGCTGCCTCAATTGCTGAAACTGCACGAATTTAAAAAATTAATGCTCGGATCAGGTATAAGTAGCCTAAATGATTTTTTATATAGAAGCGCAAAAACTTTTTTTTATATAGAAGCGCAAAAACTTACTTGGGCAGCTTGTAATTGACGGTAAGAAAGTTGGGATGCTTGATTTGGGTAAAACCCGCAGCCATTATTTGAGTTCTCGATTGGTAGAGAAATCGGATTGAATTTATTCGGGACACCGTAAACGCCTCTATTTCCGGAGTAAAATCCAGTAGTTTCTTCAATAAGTCTCGCCCGAGCCACCTCCCCTGCAGCTTCAAAGAGCATATCCCAGTCAGCACCAACATTTTTATTCCCCCTTGGAGGTGAAGAAACCAGAGAGGAGCAGTTTGGACTTCCGCGGCTTGAGCCAAAGTTGCTTCCACGTCCACCCATAACACCGTAAAGAGTCGACTGGGGGGAACCAGACACCATCCTTGCCTGAAAAAAACCGTATCCCCAATTTAAAACAAAGCTCAAACGAAAAAATTACGGCAAAAGAAAATGATAAATCAATACTCGTGTAAAATTACCTTTGGTTTTTCAAAAGGGAATTTGGAGTCTTGCAGAGTGGACTCCAACAGTTTCCGAGTAACTTCAGACAGGTAGTCATCCTCATCGCTTTCAGTTTCGGTAGAACTGATGACAGACTCGACAGGCGAACTCAAATTGGAATTGAACCCGAACGAGTTTCCACTAAACCCAAAAGGAAAATTATCATTTCCCTTGCTCTTGAAGTCCATCAGCAAGTCGTCATCAGTTAAAAACTGAGACGGCAGCCAGAACTCACCATCATGTAACTCTTCGGCCATATCTCTTCAATTACAAACACAACAGCAAGCAAATTCCCAGTAATTCCTGCAAGTGCTTAGTGCTTTATTAGTACAGAGCAGAAAAATCTGAGAGACCTGAATCTGGGATTCCTTATTTGAAGGGGATTTTGATTATGGGTTGCTGCTTCTTTAAGGCTTAATTATAGGCACCACAGTAATGGTGCTTGCCGGGTTTCCCACTAGGAAAAATATCGAAGGGGCCCAGCAGAAATCGAGAAAAGTGAACAAAAAATCGGGGAGTGAAGAGCGTGGGAGGGAGCAAGCCCAAAGTGAAGGATTTTGTGGAGAGAGAAAAGGCTGGGTTGTCCGTCTTTTTATAATGTTAAATTGTACAGAAAAACAGGGCGAAATTGGAAGGCCTGTGAAGAGGAGGCGGAGATGAAACCCTATGCGTCTTCTACACCAGTCGTGAGGATGGAGCGTTTACGTCACGCGTTGGGCCCCAAAGGCATGGGAAAGTAGTCTGTATACTAGCGTTGTAGAGTTGTATCCAGGCAAGATATTTGAACTGTAAAAATTGCACATCTAGTCCTCCCACTCTTTATCACTGAGTTCATACTTCAAATCTTCACTCTTTAGTCTTCGTAAAGGTACCTACTATTCATGATACCATTGAGTTCTATTTGGAAATTAAGGCCCCGTCTAAATTTCATTTTCTTGGGTTAGAAAAATAAAAAACTTAACCTTTAGAGTATGGATAGGCCCACAAAACACATGTTAGTGCAGAAAACGACCGAAATTAAATAACATCTTATTTTTCTTACAATAAACCATTGTAATTTGAAAAGTACTCCTAAATTTGGTTAACCATTTTGACTTAAACTATGACAAATAAGTAGAATTGCAGCGGAAAATTTGTTTTATTAGAATAGTGAATTAGTTGACCATTTAAAATATTTAACCCCTCCTCACGCGAAACAATTTAAAGTACACACCTAACAGTAAAAATTTTCATTTTGTTTTAGTAAAAATCAACATCATATAGGCCTTAACTGTGCAATAGAGCATCAAATAGTTTTTATTTGGCCATGTCAAGAGATTAGTTTAATAGGAAACCACAGTTAATTTGGGAACAATTTTGATATCACTGTTATCTAACTAACTTATCGTCGAAGTGTTACGTACAAAACTAACTATTTATTGGTCTTATCTTATTACAAATCACTGGCCAATTATTCAATCTGAGTCAAGCATAACGTCAATGAACTTTACTTTGAAGTCCTAAATGTTAGGGATTTTTGAGTTGATTTCAAAAGTTGGAGATGAATTGATTGAGAAAGATGAGGGGGTGAAAGTAAAAATATATTGCTTTGATATTTGGGGGTGTTAGTGGGGTAGTGGCGTTTAGTTGTGGGACTGGGTTTGTGCTGTTTTGGGGGCCGGGGTGTGGTTGCGTAATGTTTGAGAGACTGGGGGGGCAACCTAACAAAGATCGTGTTATTAAGTACTTATATTAATTAGCAATTAAAAATCTACTTATATAGTATTAATTAAATCATTAATAATGAATAATTGGTTGCTTGTTGGATTTTAATTCAATGAATCCAAGAGCCTTACAAGTGACAACGTGATGGCACCTCTCTCTTGTGGGTAACCAACCGGTGCATGAACTATCAGGGGAAAAAAACTATCTTTTAATTTTTATCTCAACAAATGTTGATGTTCAAAATTATTATTTAATTTAGAGGATCGGAAGAGATGGCTTCCGAGAAGTTAATAGTAATTTTTGAGATCTTTGAATTTTTTGGATAGGTAATCTTACCATAGACTTATAAGCGAAAAAAATTTATTGTAAATAAATTCTTAAGTTGGTCAAGAAAAGGTCATTAATCATTCTACAATAAAATGGGTCATAAAAAAGCTTCCAAGTGATCTTAAAAAACTAAATGTTGCTTCTAAAGTAAAGTTACGTTGAAAGAGGATGTGCTTACCAAGGCCAAAGTAGAAAATAGAAAAGTAACCAACAACATAAGCAGCCTTGTGTTTTTAAATTTCTCGATTTATATGAAACACAATAGTAATATATTTTATGTCAAGTTCTCCCACATATTGAAATGTGAAAACTTGCACCCCGATGGTTTGGAAATCTATATACATTCGAGATATGGAAAAGACAAAATTTTATAACGAAAAACATCACATAAAAATTATTTAACTTACTTCATTTCTTAAATAATTGTTGGTAAGTTTAATTATTTTGCGTCTATTTTCACTATGTTGTACGTGCTTCATATTTCTTAAATTGTGATACATACGTTGTCATGAATCAGTTTACAAAAAATACTTATATTCAAATCAATGCTATGAATTTAAATTTTCCATCCAATATCACGAGAGATAACATAAAATGAAACCAAAGGTTTTGGTTATGGAATTGTCTTTTACTCTCTCTTCCATTACATTCCACTATCCTTTTACACCCATTCACTTGATCACAAAAGAGGTCATATCTAAAGTATGGCAAATATTGTTTTAAAATTCAAACTAATAGCTTCAATCAAGACATCGTATCATCACCAGAAACAATCTTAAAATGAATGTTGTCGGAAAAAAAAAACAAAATTGGTAACATGGCTGCATTTGCTGAGAATTTCAAATTGCAAAAATTTGTCATTTTCACAAGATTAATAAAATTATATCACTATAATTTATGGTTGATCACATGAACAATAAGTTCTATGAGTGTTTTCGATAGCCAACCAATTATCCCAATTTGTTTGAGCTCCTTATTTTTACTTGTCAAAGCTTTTTCACAAGTATGCCAAGTGAACGGCCATGGAGTGCGTTCTCGCATAGTAGAAACCCTCTCTCTCTTTCTCATAAAGTAATAGAAATCTCCCCTCTTAATACACCAAGAATTATAAAAAGAAAAATTCATTGTTTTTCTAATACATTCTAGGGAATATTGTGGGGGGGGGGCGCATCTGTATGGATTTCCACCATACCTACCTAGTTACCTACTCACATTCCAACTCACTGTAAATGACAAATTTTGATAGTCGTTTTTAGTAGCAAATAGAAACCCTAAACTAGGTTAAACAACAATAACATATTGAAACCCTACTTGTAGCAATAGAAAATCAATTGCTCAAAATACTAGGCTTAAACTAGATCGAACAATCAATAATCATAATAATGGAAAATAGAATAACACAAGAAATTTCACAGAAGAGCGAGAATCAATGTTACTAGAATTGATTAATTAAAGAGCAAGAAGTGGCAACAACATCCCCTTGAACTGGAAGAAGAGGGAGATTAGCCTTGTATGCTCACATTGGAAAAATCTTCCTCTAACTTGTTTTTATTATGAAGTAAATAATTATATATCTAGCTTTAATACATAACATTCTTATATAAGGTCTAAAAACCCTAAAAGAAAGAAGAAAATTCGTATACAAAAACTACCATAAGAAGAATTATAAATAAATTAGGAAAAATAAATTTTGACTATGCGGCGGCATGAGGGACCTTCAATTCCTTAACCAATTCTTCTCCTCCAACTCATGCGGCTTACCTTGGCCGCACGACTTCCTTCCATGTAGCCGTACATTTTCACACCTCTCTGAAATGAGCCGTATAGGGCCGCACGTGTAAAAGACATGCGACTGCACATCTCCAAGCCTTTCTGATCTGGGCCGTACCGAGGCCACATCGATGAAACCCAAGCGGCCGCACTGTCTCCTTGATTTCTTTCCTTCACAGCGGAAGAGCCACATGACTGATCCATGCTGCTGCATGCTTTCTTTTCGCCTTATTTCTGTCCTCCATCCTTCAACTATGTTTGTTTTGACCCTCAAACTCTATAATTTGTGCAAATTTAATCCATACTCGCCCCAAACATGTGTATTTTGGCACCCTCTTTGATTTTAACCTTCAAAGCATCAAACTAAACGTAACTACGGACTTTTTAATATAACAATAACATAATCAAACACACAGATAGGGGAATTAAATATCAAAATCAAACACTTACCAGAGGTAAGTTTTAATATATATATATATATATAATATATATTTTTCACTTGATTACAAGTTTTTTTAAGTAGAATTTTTAATCGATAATGGCCCAATGGTTAAACCGATGACCCGTTAAACCAATACCCTAGCCAGGTCAGTGACTGGTTGGGGTCTAAAAACCATGTTCTTATTTCCTTTTTCATTTTTTATATTTTACTTTTTATTTTATTTTTATATTCACTTTCAATTTTTTTATTCTATACAAATAAGTAATTTTTGTTATTCATCATTTCATTTTCAGCCACTATATCTCTATAGTTTCATTTCCATCCGTTTTTAACTTGACTCCCGAACAAATGTAGACAACATTGTGAAAAAACTTAAATAAAATTAGAATCGACTAAATAATCAAGGTTTGGGTTGCATGGAATGTTCCCATGAAAAACAATATAAAGAGCTCTCGATGCTCACGCTTTTGTTATGCACTAAAGCTGTTTTTTGAGGATACTTCTGGAGGCTTTCTATAGTACCAGATCTGGTTCCAAAGTTGGGAACCAGATCTGGTATTTTCTGCCCATATAGCCACACTAAGGGACCTATGCGGACGCACCAGGCCACATGGACTGTCTGGTGGAGCCATACTGCCTGATGTGGCCACACAATTATCATGTGTGGGCGCACTTACTATTTGTGCGCCAGTACTTCCTTATTGTGCCGCCATACCAGACAGTGCGGCTCCACCAGACGGTCCATACGGCCTGGTATAGCTGCACAGGTCATTACGTGTGGCCGTATAGATCTGTCCATGTGGCCGCATGACTAGATCTGATTCCAAACTTTGAAACTAGATCTGGCACTATAGAAAGCCTCATAGTTCTGATGGTATTGGTGCACTGTTCATATATCTCATCTTTAACCACTAGCAATGTGGTGGAAGAATTTAAGGTCATGACGCTTTGTTTTGTGACATCTTGGATGATGTATCGTTCTTGCAATAGAGAGCTGTATAATTGCTTGAACAATTGATGTGGGGCAAACCATAAACGAGTACATGGTCAAGATTAATCAAACTGAGGAATGATTTATTTTAGTTTGAATAGTTTTAGCCAGACAAATAAAGGTACATGCTTGTTTTGACAGATTCATTGTATTGAATTCTTAAACAGTACTAAATGTTCAGGTGTACTTAACCATAAGTTGACATTAAAGATTGGCGATCTCATAACGTTATTGAGAAACACTGGCTTTATTACGTGATTGTACAATGGAAACTAATTGTTAGAAAACTCGAGGGTTCATGCTCTAGAAGGCAAAATTCTGTTGTGAAGTAATGATGGAGATGAAATTATTATGCGATGGATGCCCGTCTATTTTTCTTGTCACTTAATGCACAAATGCAACATATTGCAATTTGCATTGGAGATGCTATAGACTTTCAACAAAATGTATATCATTTTACACAATGCATTGATATAAATCTTATTGCAAGTTTAATTACCATTGTTTGTTCACTTCTCTCATATCTATTACGGTTCAACAACATTCTCTTATTATTATTATTATTATTATTATTATTATTATTATTATACAAAAATAAAAGATGAAGAGCCAATTTCCTTTCAAAACTACAATATCATGTCAACTAAGTAGTAAATTCAATGAATATAAATAGAATCACCATTTTAATGCAAGTGTTAATAAATATTATTTAGGTAGTATAAGTTTTCGATTTTAAATTGCCAAATTTATAATAATAGTTTGATGACACGAATGGTAGCGGTTTCGTAAGATTTTATAGTTTAAAAAAAAAATACTGCTCGTAACTCATATATTCTAATTAAAAAAAATAGAGTGTGTTTGGCATTTATCATAAATAAATTGTATTATAATACATTTTAAATTTTAAATTTGTGAGACACGTGGTGAATTATACAATTGACACTTCACACACCTATCACATCAAACAATAACTTTTCAAAATTTAATCAATTAAATTAAACTACATGTTTTAAAAATTTAAATTTTAAAATATATTATAATCAATTCAATTATAAACGATACTAAATGGACTAAAAATATATATGTCGACAAGAATCTGGGATTAGTGGCAATATGAAACTGCAGATTCGGCCGTTCAACTGTCTACCAGTTTATGGTCAAACCTGACACCGTCTATTTTAACGGATTGCGGCTCATCGTTTTCACCGCCGGCGGTAGACGGCGCTTGCTCCCGCCTTTTTGCTTTGGACGGGAAGTACCTCTATTAATTGAATTGAATAATGCCCCTTACGTACGCCACTCAGCAGTCTTCTTTAACACAAGCAGGAAAATTAAAGTAAGGAGACTGTTGTACCCTACCCTTCAATAATTGCACCTTGCTTTCCTATCAACCCGTTTCAAATTGGCTAAAGTCAGGGTAAATTGCAGTAAAGACCCTCACCCTTTACATTTATTAACACTTCCATCTTCAATCTTTAAATTTAGACTAAGAGATTCTGAACTTTTGAAAAATTAGAACTGTTCATCCAAACGGAAAATTTTATCATTAAAACCCTTGAGCTCTTTTTGGCAACCAATTAATTCAGATCCTATGACAATTAAAATCAGATTTCAAAATTAAAATTCATGTTGTATAAGAGAGAAAAAAATTATACATGTACACAGTAAAATGATATGTGTGCATAAATAAGAAATATAAATTAAAAGTTTCACATGATTTTTTTTAATCATTATGCACATATGTTACCTCTATTAGTTTCATATACTCTCACGTGATATGAATATGAAATCTAATTTTAATTATATTAATATTAGTGATAAGATTTATCTATTTGGATGAATGGTGGTAATTTACCGAAGATGGGGAGCCTTTTCGTATAAATTTATGGTTGGAGATGAAAGTGCAAATGGATGTAAAAGTTGGGGACCTTTGCTG
This sequence comes from Nyctanthes arbor-tristis, assembly GCA_963692815.1. NCBI lineage: Eukaryota > Viridiplantae > Streptophyta > Magnoliopsida > Lamiales > Oleaceae > Nyctanthes > Nyctanthes arbor-tristis. The sequence continues at coordinate 82,820 of CAVNYN010242819.1, read as the reverse complement.
CAATTTACCCCTAAAGTTATTCCATTGGAGATAGACAAATCATAGTTAAATAACTGTTCATGATTATTTGCATGTATTTTTTTTTTTTTTTTGTATAGATTATTTGCATGTGTTATTCAATAAAATTTTACCATCTCTGAAAAACGTTAGTTAAGGTACGGAATCAAATTTTGATTAGAATCAAAATCACGATGGAATGAAATTAGATAGTGACACATAGCAGTGTCATGCCGATGATTTCTTTCTTTTTTTTAGGCCGCGTCATTATTTTGGATAGTGACACATAGTAGTATCGTACCGATGATTTCTTTCTTTTTTTTAGGCCACGCCATTATTCTTGTTCCGTATGGAAATTAAATTCTAACTACATAGCATTTCTTAACTGGCGCTTATAAAATTTTAAATGGCAAAAATTTTATAAAGCGGGCGAGTACAGTCAAACTGAGTGGGAATGCATTTTTGTTTCTTTTCCTCTGTTCAATTGGTGGATACATCCACGAGAAAAAGAGGAAAAAGGAAAAGGAAAACCTTTCTTGGGTGTAAAGCACGTTCTTGCTTATCAATTCCATAAGCAAACATTGAGTTACTTATCTCAGATGGTACTATATTTTTTAAAAGTTATCTAACTTACTACTATACTTTAAAAATTATCTTACTTACCATTGAATTTATTAAAATATTACTTGGTTTGTTATTGAACATGTTCAAATTGACTATTTTTTTTAATTGGAAAATTATCATTTAATTGTATCATATATTAATAATTGAAACTGTTACATAATAGAATTCGTTTTCTCCATTTTTGAATTATAATTTTTTAATTTGAGTACTACTGAATGGCTAACAGGTTAAATTTTTTATAAATTTGATGTCAAGTGAAGTAAACTTTAAAGTATAGTGGAGTTGGAGACAACTTTTCAAAAAATTCACTAATATTTGAAGTAAATTTTAAAATATAATAACATATGCAATCACTTTTAAAAAATTTAATGATATTTGAAATAATTAACTCAGTAAACATTAATTAGTAGTACAATTTTTGGCGCCGAAAGAGGGGTTTTATTCCACGTAAACGTCATTTTCATAAGCTCTTTTACTTGATCAAATCCGACTCAACGGGCCGTCATAGATTCCTGGGTTTTCCCAAGATCCGGATCCAATCGGATGGCCCCTCCATTTCTTCTATACTCATTTTCCGTCGTGACATCCAACTCATGGACCTGTCGATGCCTTCCTTTTAGATTATACTACCTCTCTCTAAAAAAAGATAATCTCTAATTTTCTTCTCAAAATATAGTTTATTTTTTTTTCTTATATATAGAAAATTCTAAGAAGAGTAAGGAGAAGTCACGCATACATAACTCTTTATTATTAGAGAATCAGGGAGGCCCTCCTCCTAATTCCTCAATAACAAACGGCAATGTACGCGTGACTTCTCTATAAGGGGAGATGTGACTTCTCTATAGAAGGACCGTATTTTATATACGAAAAATTCTTAAAAGAGGTAACATCTGCCCTTAGATAGAGATCACACACACATGACCCATTGTTATTGGGGAATCAAAGGGGCCTGCCTTAATTCCCCAATAACAAAGGGTCATGTATGTGTGACCTCTCTGTAAGGGGAGATGTCACCTCTTTATAGAATGATCGTTTTATATACCCCTAAAGCTTATTTGATTCTCATTATTTGTTTAATTTTAGAGAAATTATAATGAAGAGAGATGTATAATGTGTATTGAAAATATAAAAAAAAGTTTGAAATATGTTGTTGTAATTGAACAATTATCAAATCAAATGTCAAATTAATTATAGGTAAAATTATAATTGAGGAGAATAATAAGTATCAAACAAGCTAATGTGTATATCTATCAGAAAAATAAAATTATTAAAGTGGAATTTTATTAATAAAAAAACATATGATAGGTAAATGATGTTAAAAATTACTTTTCTAATTCTATAAAATAATTTTTTAATTTATAGGAAAAAGGAATATGACATTCCTTTTTAGACGGTAGTAGTAGTAATTAAAAACAATACCCTAGATTAAAGCCTATAAATAGATATTTTTAACTATACCTTACCGAAAAATCTTCATCAAACAAGAGTTTACAAATATTTGAACTCTAGGGTTCTTTTCTCTATCTGCATTATTAAAAGAGTCACTTTACTTTTCATTATTCATAGTTTGATAGTCCTTTCCTTTTATTTTATTTTCTTTTTTTTTGTGGCTTGTTTCTTTCTTCCTTTCATACTTAAAAAAAGTTTTTTCTTATTTTTCATCCATTTGATAATTATGATATTATTATTTGGTAGAGACATATATATGACAATAAAAGAACATGTGTTAGTTTTTTATTGGACTACATTATTATCAAATTAGTTAATCAACCATTGGTTCAAGATATTGTTCGAGTTCATTTTTTTAGTGAAGTAAAAACAATAAATATTAAATTTTCTAAGTAAATTCAATTCAAGTTCTATTTAGTTAAATAATAATAATAACAAATTTGAGTAAATTCATCTTATGTGTAAATATTTTAAAATCTAAACTACCACAAGTGCTCTTAAAACTCTCAATTTTTTCTATTAATAAAGCATTTTATAAATTACTTTAACACCTATTATTTTTATTACAAAAACTCATTTTATTTATTATTATTAATCAAATCTATTTAACAATTCTAACAGACATTGTGCAACGCACGATTCCTAACCAGTTTAAGTATAAGTGTAATATTCATCATAATTAATACAAATACGTAAAGATTTATATTTTTAATGAAGGGCGATGGAGAAAAATATACAAACCAACATAAGTATTGAGAAGACCGTACAATTTGAGGTTGGTGGAATTCAAACATGAGCTTTTGCCAACTCTAGTTTCTTTTTTACTATTCTCTGTCAGTGTTAATTCAATATCACTAGGTCACTTGAAGAGTATTTAGCCTAAAAAAGATGAATTGTAGGTTTTTCTCAAGTTTTTCTTTTTTCATTTTTTTTGTTTTTTGAAAGGAAATTTCTTCATTTGTCACAGCGATAGTCGTGCTAAAAAAATAAAGGGGTACAATCAAAACATCGAATAAAGTTAAAAGTATCATAATTCATATTTACTGGACGTGATTTAAAATCATGAAGTACAGAGGAGGATGAAACTCAATATCAGACTTTAGGCTACTCACTAGATTTTTAGGCAAAATGGGTTTCAAGTTTCAACTTCACAAGTTAATTATTTTCAATTCACAAATATTGTACCAAAGGTATTATTACGGTATTATTTATCGTCATACGGAAATTTCGGTTGGTGAAGCGTGGATCCGTTAATTAATAAATTAAATTTTTCTCTACAAAATTTGTTAGTGGTTGGGGGTAAATATTAATGAGAAAATTGTACGATCTCTTCTAAAGACATTTGGATCATGGACCGTGAAGAAAGAATCATAAAGAAATACGAAAGGGTCCATTCTAATTAATCTTTGCTGGATGCTAATAAGCACATGATGTTTGGTGGAAATAATCATTAAAATCCGTTAATTATAATTACTGTTACTAAAAATACATTACTTAGTGACATGGTTTAACATATCTGTTCATGCGTAATAATCGAAGCCGTGAGTGGTAGGGTATGGCCTATGACCGGTCTCCACGTGTATGAAGGTCTCAAGTTGGTTTTTAAATTTAGTGGAAAAATTGAGTAAAAAATTTTGGTGTCGTCCTAATAATTTTGGGCTTTTTGAGTGACTCTGAAGATTTCCCTAATCCTCTAATTTTGCTTTTCAATCATGGCTACCCATTAAAAATAGTAGGTCAACTTCCTTGTCCTAAGGTTCGTTTCTAGGTTCGTTTTCTTTAAAACCATTCAATTCAACATGTTCACCAATTGCCATTAGTCCTGTTAGCACTCTATTCCCAGTTAGAAATAACAAAAAATTATGTAAATTTTAGTAATGAATATTTGTATAGTCAATGTCTGATCCATGAGTATGCCAATATGTTTTCTTTAACCAAATTCAATTATGAAATAGAAAATATCTCTTTATAGAAATTTAACTGGTAAATGCCTTGAACTGTCAGCTCAATATTGATGGTGGGTATGGACATTAACACTTCTATGTTGTTTTTCATTTATAGATGTTCAATTTTATATAAGTACAATTCAATTTCAACTATATTTTTACATACGCTTTCACGCTAGGCTTGTCAATTTGGTTCAGTGAGCCATGCTTGGCTCGCCGGCCTTTGTAGGAGCACGACTTGCTATATTTGGACTTGTATTCAAATTCGAGCTTAGCTCGCAAAAATATAATTGTGTCTAGGCTTGAGCTTGACTCACGTTTTGCGAGCCGAGCCCAAGCAGATCGGAAGCTGCTCTCATTTTTTTTTCCGAGCTGCTCGCTCAGCTCGCTTTGGAGACGAGACGATCATGAGTGGCTCATCAACGAGTTTTGCTAGCCAAGCGGCTAGCCGGATGGCGAGCTTGTCGACTCATGAGCTTTTTTGACAAGCCTAGCTTAGATAGATATTCATTTTTATGACTTTTGCCCATATTCTAGCATTACTACTTGCTCTTACACATGTCACACAATCCGTTCACAAAGAATCAAAAGACTGGATTTAGCCATACAAATGATCTGTTTACTTGTATTCACCAATATCTTGTAGGTCCAATTCAAAACGATATTTATGCCATATCCAACGGGACATTCAATTGTTCCATCAACCATGTCCCACAGTTGGCCATACCACCAGGCACCAGCTAGTGCATTCATGCTTCAAGATTCTTTGATGTAACGCGATTATAATTATATAAGTCCAGTAGGTTAGTCCGTTAAACCAAATTTAGTAATCGACTAAATGCAAGTGCATGTGAGTCACTTTCACAATCTACTGTCGTAAAGAACAATATAGTATCATGATAGTCCAAACGTTATAATTTTGCATCTATGATGGATAAAATTGATTAATATTCATTCTACAAGAATTTCAATTGTTCTCTTTTCTGATTAATTAATCGAATCTTTAATCAAAGATGTGAGAAACCCACTCAATAATCTTAACAATTTCAGCCGCTTATCTTTGTAACTTGTTAGAGTGACTTTTTAAAATGAGGGATATGAAAATTCGAGCAAGATGGAATGCACTAAGCAGGCATGTGATGATGAGAAATGTTCTCTTGTTCGGACTGCCCTAATTTGTCCAACATGTTGCTTAAAAAGATCATTTTCTAGGGCCCTCTTTTCACATGCCTGTAGTTACAAGAAACCTTAATTGAATACTAATCTTGATTACTTTTAGTAAATTATCAACCTAAATCTTGAATACGACACTTGATGGGATGACCTGACACTACACATTACTGTTTAATTTAGTACAGAGAAAAGAAAAGTTAAAACAAAAACAGAAGAAGAAGAAGAATTATTGCAGCTGGATCCTATCCAAAAGGGGATGGCATCCAATACAGAGGGGGCTTGAAAGTTGAAAAGTAACCATCACAGGGTCAAACCTCACTATCCCTCGAACCCCGTAAAAGGATTTGAGACACGTAGAAGCCCGTGTTATATCAATTGTCCATATGCTGTCAACTTAAAATTATTCATTAGTGTTTTATTTGTTGGGGGCTTCGTCAAGTACAAGTTTAGAATACCCTTCTCATCCAGTTCACGGGTTGTGATATTAGTGATCGAGTGTCGAGTATTTTAATTTTTGCCAACAAACGAGTATATTCTAGCTAGTTATTTTCTTGAAGAATCAGATGGCGTTGATCTAAGGTTGTAAAAGAAAGTGAAGTGGTTGCACCTGCCATGCACGTTGGGTGATTTGTATATTAGTTGATCCCACGTTAGCATGTGAATTATTGACAATCTGCACTTGCAAAAAGGGTCTTAAAGGAAGACATGCACATGGAAACCCCCAAATCCTATGCTACATTTGCATTTTTGCAGTCACTGCTAATCTTTTTATCAAGATAAAAAGAGAAGGGGGGGGGGGGACTAAAATTCTGCCTTGAGTGGTTATACATTACCTATTTTGTTAATGGATAAAACCATTATTTTAACCCTCACTTGTCACCCAACTAGTCATTAGAGAAGGCAATGTATCATAACTCACATGTCGCTTGTGTGAGAGAAAGAGAGAGTATTATTTTTTGAGTTTAATGATAATCAATCCATTACAAGATTCTAAAAAGCATAACACTGAAAGAAACGTCAAGTTAAAGTTTGAAATTAAAGCTTATATAGTTGAGATGCAAGCCAAGCTTTTTACAACATTGGTCTATGACATGCAAGTATTAATATGTACACTACTCATGTGATAAGTTTTAAAATCGTAAGATCCATTAAGACATGGGTGTTAGTTATGTATATTGACACAAGAGCACCTGTTGATGAGATAAGCGAATTAGACTATACTGTTTATGAGCAATGACCTTTTTAATTATTGACTTGACAATTACAAGCATTAAATGATTAGATTAATTATTACTTTGAAGGTAATATTTTTCACAATAATCAAGGCATGTAGAATAATGGAGTGATTGTCATAATTAGGAGCGTGACATATTTTTGTTCGATGGTTCGTCCATTCAAAGGTTTTCTATTATGATTTTGGCAAGGGAAATTATGTGGATTCTTTTCTCCTAGGCAACGGGGATGGCAACAGGTCATGTTTGGGTTTGGATTGGGGCGGGGCGGGGCGGAGCGGGGCGGGGCGGGGCGACTTGATTATTTGGTGCCCGTCCCACCCCGCCCCGACTATTTCGAGTAGGGGAAGTTCGGGTCAGTTCGGGGCAACAAACTGCCCTGTTTATTTATTTATTTCTATTATTTAATTTTTTCTGCGGTAATTTCTTTAAACTTTGAAGATGGGTTTTTAAGGTTTCATTTGGGAATTGGATATGGGGGTAATTGTTGGCTTCTTGTCGAGCCTTACCTTTTACTGTCGAATTATTGAGGTTTTGTAATTTTTTTTTTTAAATTAAACAGATGAGGGCGAGCTAAATTCGCCCCGTTCAGATCGGAGCACCGTGGGTATTCGGTCGGGTCGGGGCATCGTAGGCAGGCTAAATTCATATATATAGCAAATGGGTATTAACGCAACTAGTACCTAAACGTTTCTCTGTCCAGCAAAGTTGTCCTAAATGTTTATTTTTACTCATCAATATTCTCAAAAGCTTTATATTTCTTTAAAATGGCAAAATTTTGATGAGGAAATAAATGAAAATTTTGATTGTAATTTGAATAGAAATTAATAAGCATGCTCCACTAATTATTAAATTTTTTTAAAAAAAATTGGAAATGATTTTTTTTTTTGTGTAAAAGAACTGCAGCGAAGTAACAAACGAGTACAATGAGTATGAAGTTTCTTTTTCAGTTTTTTGATATAATAAGTAGAACTCAAGATGCATGCAACTCAACTCCTTTACTATTGCGTACGTATATGCAAGTATGTTGACACAATTTATTTCACGCAAATTTGAAAATCCGTCCTAATTGAGCATGGATAGAGTTCACTAGGAAAATTACTTTTTATTTGGTCTATTTATTATTAATATATTTTGCAGTGGCTTCATAATCCTCCACCTAATATGGCAATATTAAGCCAGTGTCATATCAAGTCAAGTGCTAAGGTAATCAACAGCTCCATGCATGTTAGCATTTGTCATGGCTGTGATGTATCAATTCAGAGAGATCATGTCTAATGTTTTGCAAATTTAAAAAAAATAATAATAATGATAATTATAATACTTTCATAGCATGGAAGACAGATGAAAAAAAAAGTGGACTTAAAAGCCTCAATAATCAATTAATTGAATTCTTATTTGTCAATACGGGCAATATCCGACTACTTGTCAATAAATAGTAAAATATTTATCGCAACAAGGATCATAAATTCGGTCTAAGCATTTGTGTACTTTCCGAACTTTAAAATGTTGACAAGAAGAATATACACATTCCACTCTAATGACCTGTCTAATTAGATGTGCTACACTCCAATTGCTATCTAGGTGCCAGGAAAAAGTTAAAGAAGTTTATAGATTACCACTAAGAAAGGGAATTAGCACAAAGTAATTCTTGGGGAAAAATTGGGGAGACAAGTCGCCTTGATTTGCGCCGAGGTGGAATCGAGGGACCCAACGCTGTCGTTTCAGCAGATTTCATGGAGAAATTTCTGATATTTTTGCATCCCAATCTTTTGACCACCCTGACATGCCGTCTCTTCTTATTTGATGGTTGTCAAATCGAAAAATAAATTAGTTTAAAGTTCCCCTTAAAATATAGGACAATAAAGAACATTAATCTTCCCACAGCTAGTGGGGTATTAGATATTGGGGCAATGAAATTATACAGAATCAATGTTAATCTTATATTTTGTAATTGTATTAATTGCTTAATATAAACTGATATTGACTCTTTAAAAAAACTCTATTGGAGCATGCTAGCAATTGACATCATATAGCATGTTAACTAGGGTACATTCTAAAGGACATCATAACATGATGTCTAAAGGACTGTGTGACAACGCACCATAATATAGTGTCCAAAGGACTGTAATTGTGTCCAAAGGACTGTGTGACAAGAATGAGATTATTATTGATTCCTTATAAATATTATTGTTTAAGAAGAGTGAATTGCAGTCAACTTCCCTAGCCTTTGCATCTATTTGTACTTTTCTCCTCAATCTTTAAACATGGACCAAAAAATTTCCACCCTTCGGAAAATTGGCACTGCTCATCCAAATAGATGAATTCTCCCAATCAACATTAGCGTTTTGCTTGCGAGCAATTCTACAGGGATAGTATTATAAAATTTCAAATTAAGGTGGCAGAGAAGTATAGAAAAGCAACACATTTATATAATTATAAAATTTGAAATTATACACATATTTCACTTTTCTGTAGTCTCATCATTATATATGCATCACTTTTATCTGTTTTCATGTGATATGAATTTGAAATATATTTTTAATTATAATAATATTTCATCATAATTAGTTGTCAAAAAAGCCCTAACGTCTTAAGGGAAGAAATTGATCTATTTGAATGAGTGGATTTTCTAAAGGTTGGAGGTCTATTGGTTCAAATTTAAAGGTTGAGGACCAAAGTGCAAATATATACAAAGGTTGGTGATGGTGGCTATAATTTACTCTCTAAAGAATTGAAATTGATCCATTATCTGGGCTGATATGGGCCTGGCTTGGTTGCTAGAAGCAAATCCAATATGATAGCTTCTCCGGTAGGCTTGGTGCAAATATAAATACCCATAGTACCAGGTTGCCTTTGATCTTATATTTCCTAACTTAGGGTTTTCTCATGAAGCAGAAAGTTGATGCTAGTTTCGTGTTTTTGTTCAAGTCAATATACTAAGAACAGGCATCAAAACTTAGAAGATCATAGCTAGAAATTTGGATGAGTTATTGCTAGTTTACACCTCCTAAAAGTACGTAGGTCGTTGATGGTCATTGGTTTGAGAGGTCAAATAAACTTTTTCTATTTGTCATCTTAGTTCTTGCCTCCTATACAATACAATGATATAATAAGGACTCACTCAAAAATCATGGTGCTTCTACGAGGAGTCAACCAAAAATAGGCTCGATTGCCTGTGGTGCGTCCATGGGCAACCCGCAAGTTAGGCCTCTAATTAGTTTCACAAGTGATAATGTCCTCGACTCCTTGTCCATTTAAGAGCAAAGTGTACATAAGTACATTGGATGTTTCTTGTTTCATGTAAATGTTTGGTATATTAACATTTTCAATGGGACCTTGACTTCGAGCTGACTACATCGAATTCAACATGTCATTTATCTTAATTTTTTAATAAAAGTACTTTGAATTTCGTTATAAAGTAACTTTATGTTCTTCGTTGATAAAGGATGTTCGTTTATTGAGATGAAATAAAAGGACACTATAGAAATTTAACCCCACATTGAACCAAGTAACTCAAACGCATATCAACATTAATCTCAGTATAATTGAGTAAGAAAGAGCTCAACTTGTTAATTAATAAGTACTTATATTTTATTTCTCTCCAATATAACAACCAAAATCAAGCAAAACTAACCGGATAGTAATAGAAATATAAGGTACATTCTTTTATTGCAGAATTTTTTTAGTACTATATAACGTACTATAAATATGATTTGAATAGATTGGGGATTGTGGATTTCAATGTAATGTGAAGTTCTACAGATATGATTTCAATAGATTTAAATGAGCTTCTATCAAATTTTATGCAACGGGAAAATCTACAAATGTGATCGATGTTTCATCAATCCTAGAATAAACTTTTAGTGGGTTTTGGGTTTGCAAATTTTTCAATACCCATACTTGGGCATGGGTCCAATCGACCCTAGTCGGTTTCAGTTGGGTTGGTTTGGGTTTGCAGTTTGGCATGTGTTAAAAAAAAAAAAAATGAAACCAAACACCAAAATTACTAGAAAATTATCACAAAAGAGGCAAACGGGCTATGGGCTATGGGTTATGAACTTCTATTCTAGCCTTAGAAAATTATTATTGGGTTATGGGTTATGGACTGGGTTAAGATACAAATGGGCTTAAGCTATTTCTTCGTGAAATAGATCTCGGATAAAAGTGCCCTGCCCCCCAGCCACTGTCCAGACAGCTCACTTATAAGTCCACCTACAGGTTTCTGGTGGTATTTTTTTTTTTTTTTTTGGTGATTTAGATATTTAGATCTAGAATTGATAGCCACTTTATCTTTGCACTTGTGAACATCAAAATAGCGAAAATACACTTGATTCTCTCAAAAACACATGTGGGTAGATCTGATAATAAAATAAATTAGAGATTAAACAAAATAAAAAAAATACAAGTAATAACAGAAAAATCAATAGATTTGTCCAAATTTCCTAAGATATCACGGGTATATTTCAAACGGGATAAGAGTCCCGCCATTGTGGATGCAAACCATGTATATATATGATTGATAGGGTACACTAAAAATTGAAAATTCTGAGAAACAACAAAACCTGTTGATCCTCTAGGGCGAAAAAAGCTCTGGAAACAGAAGTCATGAAGTTTGATCCTCCACCACAACCTGAGAATTGGGGGGAGTTGAATCTCCCACTAAATGCTGCTTCTCGGACGGAGGATGACCTGAAAGATCTGAGAAAACTATGTCAGATGACAATTATTCTCAATGCACAAAGGGAAATTACTGATAAAAATATTGGATGCTCAATGGGGAAAAAATGAGGTGAAGAAAAGTTGAACGAGATGCTGAAAGAGAAAGTCAAGCGAATACTGAATATTACAATAGGACGTGGGAAGCATCAAATCAGCACATCAAATTAACGTATTAAAATATTTAGTATCGTAAATTAATAGCAATCATTTATATCGAATCAATGTATCAAAATATTCAGTAGCGTAGTCACGTGTCGTATAACTTTATATATATTACTTACATGGTATTACGTATCAAAATATTAAGTATCGTAATCATGTGCCATAGAATTTTTGATAATATATTACTTACAAATTATCATAATTTATATGGGAAATCGATGCATGTAAATTAATAGCGATCATTGATATCAAAATATTTAGTATTGCGATCATGTATCACACAATTTTTTTTTTTTTTTTGGGAATCACGTATCATACATCTTTTGATAATACATTTAAATTCTGTTGGAGAGAAGAACTACAATGACATATAAATTCTAAATAAGCCACAGTAACGTTTTTTTAATTAGCGGTCAACCATAAAACTTTTAGCGGTCATATTAACATTTTCTAATTAGTTAATAAATTGTTATTAATTATTGTTAATTAAAAAGTTAAAATAAACTTGTTAAATACCTTCCAGATACTTATGTTATATATTAGAAAAATAAGGATAATGAATAAATTTAATTCAATCACTAAAAAAAATGACAATTTTCAAGTAAAAAAGGATAATGAGTAAATTTAAAATTGAATCACTACAAATAAATCTATCTATGAGAATCAGATCGAAATCTATTAGATAACATTCATATTACGTAAAATATAAATAAAAGATTACATTAAGATATTATAAAATAATTAATAAATCTAATAATAAATATTTAACACCTAAAAATGTGAAGGGTAAATATGATAATAAACAGTGAAAAAATGCAAAAAAAAAAAAAAAACTTGTATGTAAATGTGAAACATGACCCTAAAAAATAGTGTGAGACATAATTTTCTCATTTTTTTTTTCCTTTGGTCCCCTTTGACACATAAGTTCGTCATTATTAGTATCTGTTCTCTCAATTTTAGTAGTAAAATTACCAAATCTATACAAAAAATTTTCTCTTTCACAATCTTGTTTAAAAAGTTAAAATCCAAATTGCTGTCGTGTCTCTCGACTAAATTGGATCAAACGGACCCAACCACGTGCGCTTGTGATAATTTATAGGTTCAAGTGCATGATTATTATCCAGCTTCAACACTCATCCAAAGGCATAAATAATAAATCATTAAAAATGTGAAATGGATAAGGTAAGTCTCCCTTTTGATTCGTTGGTCAGTCAATCACATGAACTTGGTCGGTTCATGGTCCACTACAATATCATATAAAATATTAAACAGTTTCTTGATTCTTTCTGCTACCTGTTTACTACCCATGGGTTTTGAAGCGCATCTTTCATTCCCTCGACTCAAATCGGAAAGAAACCTAGTACTCTTGTCATCAATTAATAAGCTACAAATTTAGAATCCCATTTTAATATATTAACTTGGAACATTTGAGTTCTTGATTGATTCCCAAAATTTAGAGTAAGAGTATCAAAATTTTTCCCATTACAAATCATAACCACATCATAATTTCCACTTCACATTTTATACTTGCATTTTTACCGCTTTGTATTTGGAATATTTCATTTAATTTTTTGTATGGTATTGAGATTCGGCCATATTTATCATGTAATTTTTGGACATTATGACAAATAAACTACAAATTTCATATAATTCATTGAACAAATGACCATATAGGTCAAAGAAGAATTAGCACGGAAAGGACAAAATTGTCATTTGACAATTTGATATTCAGTCTTCAACTTGGATTGATGCTACTATAGAAGATAGAACAGTTAGACACTTAGACAAACAAAACTTATACACGTTATGTAACATGTGTTAGAAAGTTAAGATTAGAGAGATATAAAATAGCCTTACTTAACACTAGTTTCGGTTAACCAAGTGCCATGAACTATTATTAATGAGATGCCAATTAACATATCAAAAATGATTACTGTTAATGAATAGTATTTTACGATGCTAGCAGCTCATCACACTTTTAAACCACTCAATAAGAAATAAATAACTACTCTCTATATTAGTCGTTGAACTCAAACTCACATTTATGTTACCCTAATATTGTGTCTGTAAGATACCGGATAAATAAACGTAGAAATGAAAGGCTAAAACTTTTCTACATATCAATTAATGATTCTTAGAAAATAGCTGTATCAGCAAAGTTGTTCTAATTTGTGTTGAAAGCGTCAAATTCCTACCTTAGACACAAGTGCGTTTATAAATGTTTAAAACGTACGAGACTTAGAGCTTACCTGTCCTGTAAACGCGTGATTAACATTCATCTCTTGTTCCTTCCTACCTTCTTCCCCCTGTGCAAGCATTTCCCATCTCAGTTTCTGCACGCAATAACTTTACTCTTTTTGCTCTCTCTCTATATATCCTCCCCCATCGAAGAAGAAACCAGAGAAATTCACCCAACCAAGAACTGAAATGGGTAAAGACAGGAAAGTCGGAGTGGCCCTGGATTTCTCCAAGAGTAGCAAAACGGCATTGCAATGGGCTATCGACAATTTGGCCGATAAGGGCGACACCTTTTACATTATTCACATCAAATCCCATTCTTCGATTGATGAATCCCGCCATCAACTCTGGGCCAAATCCGGTTCCCGTGTGTTTCTATTCTATTCTCTGCTAATTAATGATTCCTATGGCTTTGATCTTTTCGGGTAATCTGATTTTGATGAATTTCTAGATCTGGGGTTTTGATTTTTTCCCCTTTTTTTCTGGGTTTTTTATTTCGCAGCTCTAATTCCACTGGTGGAGTTTCGGGAGCCTGAGATCATGAAGAAGTACGGTGTGGAGACTGATATTGAAGTCCTGGATATGCTTGATACTGCTTCTAGACAGAAAGAGGTAATCAATGGAGTCCTATAGCCAATTTTCCCATTTATGTGCTTAGATTTGAGATTGGGATAATGAATGACAAGTTGATTTGTTCAGATAAACATAGTGACAAAGCTCTACTGGGGAGATGCCAGAGAGAAGCTGCTGGATGCTATTGAAGATTTGAAGTTGGATTGTTTGGTTATGGGTAGCAGAGGCCTCAGCACCCTCCAAAGGTAATTAAAGAAAGTATATTAATTGGATGAAGAAATGAAGTCCAATTCGACTCAATGACCTTGAATTAAACAAACCTTTGTAAGTTTCTGTCACTAAACATTCGAAAAGCTCGAGTTTACATTCGTCGATTTGGAGTGATCTCTGTAAAGTTAAAATTGATTTTGAGATCCAGCATTTGCTTTGGCTTCTGAACTTGGAAAATTTAGATGAAGCTGGGCGAATTTTCCTGGGAAACGACGCTTGTTTCTGATAATTACACGTTGTTTCTTGTATTTTTAACCGCATTTGTAAGAGAACCGACTTTGTTTTTTAGAAAAACTGGACCTCAAACTAGCCATCTAGAAATAGTGGAAAAAGAAATGCATGAAGTAAAAGCTAAAACTATCTTGAACAACATCAAGCTTGACATGAGTATGACAGTGATGTCTTTAATTTACGATGTGCCTTTCGGGGGCCAAAAAAAAATAACTCGAGTGACTTGAGACTTTGATGCTAATATTGGTGTTTTGTTGGGGTGTTTACAGGATCATACTGGGGAGTGTGACCAACTATGTGATAGCAAATGCAGCCTGTCCGGTTACTGTGGTGAAGGATCCGGACTTTCACAAGCACTGAAAGGGAAAATGAAGGAGAAGACAAGTTATATATTAATTGAAGCAGACTCTGTGTCTGGTGTAACCTTTTATTATTGGGATTTCTTCTGTATTTTTGACTTATTTGTGTCTTTTTCCCACCCTGAGTAGAATAATGCTTGCCTTAAGACGACCAGTGGAGAAATAAATTATCTATTTTGTTATATGTTATTTCTAATGGAGTATTATTATGGGTCATAAAATGAGTTTTCATGCAAGAAATTTTTACTTTGCCTCAGATAATGCTCAGTGTATTATTTCTTGTTATTTATTTATTTTTTTTCCCACTAAACTTGTATGTGAAAGTGAAACGGAGGGTTTATGCTGTAGCACTGCTTCAAAAGCATGTAACTCATGTAAATTAAAAAAAAAAATTTAAAAAGAATTGTCCGAGTGGCTCGAGATTCAGCTGAACTGCCTAATGAGCCCAAATTTGTCAAGTTGAGCTGCTTGGCTCCTCTTATATATGAAAATGGAAAAAAATGAAGTTGAACTCAAATGGTCTAGCTTGGCCTGCGAACAAGAGTTGAGTTGAGACTGACTTAGGACCAAAAAGAAGAAAAAGTGGCAGAGCCTACTTAGCTGAGCCTGAGCTCGGACACTTGGAGGCAAACCGGGGTCGAGCCTTCTTGTGTTCTTGACAAACCTAGTTGGGAGTGAGATTTGGGCCTAATGATCAAAGCTCGATCTATTTCTGACAGAATTGGCCCTAATTGCAGACACACCGATCATTAGGTCCATTCTGAAACTAATTAGAAGCCCAATAATCTCACCCAACCAGACCAAATTCGCTCCAGAACGCACACCAAGCTGTAGAGGATAAGTTTATCTGGGTTCTTCACATAAAAATCACTTTTCATACTAGGGTTTTGAAAAAAGAATAATATTATTTATCTAGTTTAGAGACATTGTCATCTCTTTATTTGTCATTGAATAAATGAGGATCTCATATATTTATGTATATCAACTTATCCTCTAATGTAGTGTTATTAACTAGACTGGAGACTGGTAGATTAATAGCACCACTCCTTGAAAAAAACCCTTAATTGGAAAGTAATTGTAAAAATGTCATTTTGTATTGTAAAACTTCCCTAAACCAATTTTAATTAAAATTCAAGCATTTATTAATTTTAGAGCTTGTTTTATACTCATTATTTTTCCATTTATAATTTCACATACTACTGATTTGACCACTGATTTGATAACTGCTCAACTATCACCACATATTTCAAATTTCAATTAAATATCCACCACTCATTTCAACTCATTATAACTTGACCCTCATAATGAGAATCAAACAAGCACTTATTAGTATTAATTATTTTTTTAATAATATTAATAATTAAAAGGAGTAATTTTTCCAATAAAAAAATAGTCGTATTCACTGTAACAGCCACAACACCCACCGCCACGGCTTTCAACTTGGACAACCGACAATCACCATTGCCACAAGCATAGTAACAAATGATACCATTGAAAAAAATGTTACCCGAAAATAGTAACAAATACAACTGGGGAATTGTAACGAAAAAGTCAGGAAAACAACAAAGGAAAAGAAACAACAAAAAATGGACAGTAACAACAACGCAATAAATTAAAAAAAGAAAATTCATGTGAAATTTAAGAGAAAAAATGGTAACAATCACCAAAAACACAAAAAATTAATGTAAATAAAAAAAAATAGTAATAGCCACAAATATATAAATATATATATATATAAACAACACGAGAAATGTTAGTAGTAATAATTGTAAAAACATGGTAAAAAAAACCATGGTAAATAATTCAGTAAAGAACATGGTAACAAGAAACAAAACATGGTAATAAAAACATATGCATTTAAAAACATGGTAATACAAAAAAAAGGACCAAAAAAAAAAAAAAACCATGGTAACAAGTCAAAAACAATTTGTGTTAACACATGACAAAACTACGAAATAGTGTTAACACGTACAAAAAAAACCCAAAAACACAACCGAAAATATGGTTTTATATCATAGGAAATTTAAAAAAAAATCTAAAATGGAATGTCATCAAGAAAATAAAATGAGGGAAAAATGTTTAAAAAAAAAGTGAAGGCAGGGTTATGGGCAACCAGGGAGAGGCGGCGCAGCCTCCTCCGAGCTAATTCTCGATCTGTCAGCAACAGTTACGTTGTTGTAGGCGGCGGTGAGTGACGGCTGGTGGAGGCGGCGGCGGTGGCGGGTGGATGGTTTTGAGACAAAGAATGAGAGTGGTAAATAATTAGGGTTTGAGTGAGGGTGTGATTATATAATGTGTAAATTTAATAAGTTTAAAAAGTTTTTAAACTAATAATTATGATAATATATTTTTTCGTTTAAATATAATAATAAAAAAATGAAATAATAAGGGTGTTTTTGCAATTAAAAAGGGTAAATCTACAATTAATTTTAGTTTTAAAGGTATAATAACTCAAGACCCAGTTAAAAAAGGAATATTTTGTCTAATTTTCTCAATTTGTTATGTCAATCAATCTCTATTAAGAAATTTCGAGCACAAGACAGTAATGCAGCTTAGTATCAATATATCATCACCCACAATTACATTAATAACTATTTTTAAGTCATATTACCTGTCTGTTGCCCTAATAGTATCATATATCTGATGCTTGAAAATTTTTATAATGAATCTCTACATTACTATTCTCACAATTTGTTCTTGGAGCAATTATACATTGTATATTTGTTTTACATCTTCCTTGGTTTGATCTTGTTGATGTCTCAAGCATACTTGAGTTCTTGTACATGGATCATCTTCTCTTGCTCTGCCAAGAGGAATATATATTTCTATTAATTGGAACGGCTAAGTTCGCGGGCCATGATCCTATGACTTGATAATCACGAGTAATTAGTTTTTCCCCTCTTTTATGAAATAGTGATTCCTTTGCTCAAGTAGAATTTAGAAAATCCAAAAATTTGAGTCATATTTATTAATTGATAACTAGATTATTATCTATGCGTTGTACAGGAAGAATATTATCTAAAAAATAAATAATATGAAATTTTATAAGTTTTTTTTTGTATTTTAAAATTTTATAAGGTTATATTACCAAATAAGGAATAATTAATTTTTAGCATCAACTAAATAATAATATAATTTTTTTCTTGTCATTTTTATGTAACTATATTTTACAATAAATTTTAACTTGATTGTTATCGTTAACGCAAATAAATATCATTTTATTTTTTTGCATTAATTTAGATAAATGTCATCGTATGAAATAATTGCTAGTTAGATGGTTACGTGTACTGTTAAAGTATTTCTTATTCGAAACTAATAAAGTCAGATAGCATGAAAATAATATAAATTAATAATACATAAAAGTAGTCATATATAAAATAGTTATAATTATTAATATTCATTTATACTTGGAAAAATTAAGAAAAAATTACAATTATAATTTTTAATTAATTTAAAATGAGGATATATATGTTTAATTTCTATTAATTATAAGTTACAAATTTCAAGATATGTTAAACAATTGGATAATCAAATTTATCTATAATTTAAATAATTAAATGATGATAATTATCCATTAGTTATTAAATTTAATAGTGAATCTTCTTTCAAAATATTAAATGGATAAAGAAAAAGTAAATAAAAATTAGAAAAATTGAAAATTTCAAAATACCACACATGTTACAAATGTCTAAAAAGACCATACTAATAGAAAACTGCAGTGCAAAGGTACCGCAACTCCTTTCATTTAATTAATATATAGATAGCATTCTAAGTTCCAAGTAATAAGTCCATGTTAGAAAAATATATGAACATGAATCCCTGTATGAACCTAATTTTTTTTCCAATTCTCCTTCTAACTAATTTTCACTTATTTATTCATCAAAATAATCTTACACGTAAATTCGTGATTTTTCCTACTTTCTAAACACACATACTCCTAAAAAAACCACTTTTCACAAAATCAAAATTTCAAAAATCATTTCCAATTATGAAGACTATTTGTCTTGGAGTCTGATTCCATAATTTGGTTATCAAAATTACAAGCAAAACTGGTACTACTATTATTACAATGAATGATAAAGTGATGATTTTAAGTGGAGCGAGATGTATTAGAAAAAGATTCTAGAGAAGTATTCTTATGGATCTATAATTGATTGCATCAAGAGAAATTGTTTATAATGTGGTTGAATATTGAGTGGAGATCACAATATAGAATTTTATCGATATTTTTGGAGCTCTAAGCATCTTTTGCAGGTTTTAATGTATAGGAAGGCAAAAAAAAAAAAAAAAATGGAAGAAGACCAGTGAATATAACAAGGATTTATTTTGCGTATACGCATGCATGTTATTATGCATGCGTGTATATGTGTCAAACACCTAGGCTACAAGTACCCCACACTTGTAGCTTAAATGTGTGTCATGTTTTACACGCATGCATAATAACATGTATGCTTGGGCAAAATAAAATTGATTGTGAACATAATGGTGGTGTCAATTCTGTTTCTAATAAAAAATTAAAAACAAAATATACCCATATCTACTACTTCATTGAAAGTTTACAATGCAATATATAAAAATATATCCACTAAATTCTCATTTGGGAATTTTTAAGGATTCCTCGTCCATTTTAAAAGTTTTGTTTTCTCTAGGTACACAGCAATGTATGGGCACAGTGTCTTATTTAGTCAAAGGAAAACATTTTAATAATTGATTTTCCAATTCTCCCAATAATTAGTCTAGATATTCTCTTTCTTTTTGTTGCATTAATTTGTTTTGTTTTGCTTTGCTTGGTTCACAAAGTTCTTTCACCATTCCTTCTCCCCGAAAGGGCGATTTTGCTATGAGGTAGATGAAGCGCCCGCTTCATGCCCAGAGTCTTGAAAGGGGCACATTCAGATTATTTATATCATATATGATTACTTGCACAAGCGTACATTAATATATTGTAAATTGTAACTCTGAAATGATTTAGTTTTTTAAGATAACGACTAGTACTAGAAACTATCATTACACTATCGCAGGACCCTTTTTCCGAACCTCGCCTCAAGTCTTGAGACACAGAACCGACATGGTCCAAAGTCATATTGTATCAGCTACAAGAGTCATGCCCTTTTGAGCAACTCTTACCTTTGCATCAAACTTGCTACAACGTAATTGTGCGACTCACCATACCGAATTTAACACAAAGAAACAATATATCTTTATTATTATATTTTGTTGAAAGGCAATATTTCTTTGTTTTAACGTTTCATCAATAAAAAGAGAATATAATATTGTTTTAGATTTACTTGTAAACCTTTGTATTAATCCAAACTTTTTGAAAGTGCATTGGGAAGCCATCAATGGGATATCCAATAAAGGTCCCTTGCTTTGCTTGTCTCCAATATTCCCTTTTTCTCTAATTCAAATCCAAATGAGTTCATGTCTTTACTGCATTCAAGAAACTTTACAAATTCAACGGTTTTGAAAGCGAAGATTTTTTCTTCCATCTGCCCTTTTTCCATTTCAATTACCTGAAGAATATAAATTTTCAATAAATACGCTTTATTTCGTCTTAATAAGTTGTTGAACTTTTAAGGTGATTCGTGAGCCAACATGGTAACAGAATTGATGAAAGGTTCGAATTCATTATCTGTTTACGAAAATTTGGCACCCGTTAAGTATTTAAGAACAATAAAGCATATACTTGGACATTTTTTTAAGACTAGATGATCACTCTGGATAACATTTCAAAGGTCAAAAGTAACTTTGAGATCCAAAAGCAATGTTCTCTCTCTCTCTCTCTCAAACAACTCTTTGTTGTTTTTGTTATAATATATAACTGAAAATGAAAAACTCAAGATTGAAAACGAAGAGCATGTTATGTTTATATTTTTTGAATTCATTTTGAGTCTTGTCTTTCAAGAATAAATATTAAGTAAAAGAAGGATTTCATTTCCCTTATTTTGAGCTTTTCAATTTAAAATTTTGAAAATACTTAAAACAAGGAAAATGAAATCATTTTTTTGCTTAGTATTTAATCTTAAAAGACAAGACTCAAAATGAATTCAAAAAAAATAAATAGAACATGCCCTAAATCTCAAAGACAACTGACATTAGTTTGCTTAGGTTTTCCTAAAAACAATTTTATCCAACTGACTTTCTCAAAGCAATATATTTGTAGAAGAATTAGAAGCCGTTTTACCAAATGCCTTAAGTGCATAATTCCACACTAATGAGAGGGATAATAGTACGATGTAGACTGGTTTACAACAAAATTTTCCTATTCACGTAATATCTTTAAATTAGATTATGTCTCTCTTAATTAAAAGAAGTGCAAATATTAGATCATAGTGGTTCAACCAAATCAACAATCAATATCAAGTTTGATTAGATTAAAAGAAAAACTGCGAACAAAAAAGGGTAAAAGGAAAAGCAGACGTGTGCTCTTCCGATCTCTTGCTGTGAAGTGAATAAGAGACCAAAATGTGTAAGCCGATGAGAGGTGTTTTGTCATCATCTTTCTTCAGTTGGAACAACCAGCATTATAACAAAGATGAGTAATTGGGAAGGACAACATCTAAAACCTTAAAAGGAAAGTTAGCAAATACAAGAAATTCATTTGATTATCATGAAATCTTAACCAACAAAGTGGTCCAAGAAATATCACTTCCAAAATCATTTTAAGCATGCCATCATGTTTCTTTTATCATCATTTGATGGTCCATTTCACATGTCTTTCCCACAAAACATATAATAGAGCAAAAATAAGCCCCCAAACTAAGAACTTCGTGAGTAACAGCTTTAGTTCCTCTTTTTCTTTTTCTTTTGACGTTACTCTTTTTAGTTTGTCCAATAACATGAATTATCTTATCGAAGTAAAAGAGTCCAAAGTGCGACCACCTACAATTACAAGAATGCACATATCGTGCTTCATGGCATACATTTATTGAAAATTTTCTACTAAGGTTTCCTAACACTATTGTATATATTTTCATTGGATTCTCTCATTCTCATGTCACTTTGGTTGCCCTTGCCCTCTTCTTCATCCAACAATGGCTGGAGCTAGCCAATGGATATAAATCATTTGTCTCTTACACATCATTTGATTTTTTATGTTTTATGCGGTTCTATTTATGAAAACTGTTAAGGCTCCTGCAATTACAATGTTGTTATTTTAGTAATTTTCAATCTCTTTTTAGAATGAAATAATTATGAGAGAAATCTTGTTTAAGCAAAGCCAAACATCTTGAAAGCGCCCCAACAAGGAGGAGCCTCTCGCCCTTCTTCTTTGTCTACATATCACTGTGAAACAGACCTCTTTATTGCCATTACAACACGCCAATCATTCATGTTTTTCTTCAGTGCTTTAGCGACTAGTCTTCCACAATTATTGCCATTTCCACAAATCAACACATTTCTTACCTTTTGTTTTAACTTTTAGTTTTACCCATCAAAGAATCAGACATGGTTGAGGTTGAAGTTCAAGTTCAGTCCTTATGGATAGAGAAAGAGAGGATACCGTACAGTACTTGCCAAAGCAGCTCAAGCCTATTTCACTTTTGAAGCAGGAGACGACAAGTTCAAGAAATTCCAAACCATTATCTACTTTGTCAGTTTGGGCTTCCAAATCTGTTAGAAAATTGAAGGATAAGGCGAAAGTGGCAAATGGGTTTTCGAGCAAAAGGTTTAATTTTGATGGTATGGTCGTGAATAACTTTGTATATTGTGCTTCACCCTGTTATCTAGAGGCTAAAATGGAGGGTTTGGTAATGGATAGTGAAATTGTGGAAGAGGAAAATGTTGGGTTTTGTGACAGTGGGAGTAAAATTGGTTCGTTTAGAAATTTGAATGAAGATAGTAGAGAGAGCAGTTCAAGTTCCGATTTTCTGGCTTCTGAGATTACTAGGAATGATGAGAACAGTAGTTCTGAGGATTCTTCCTCACCCCCTTCAATGGGTTGGTTACTGCATAAGAATGAAGTGCCACATTGCATCAAGTCTGATGTTTCTGAAGAGGTTGAGAAACCCCATTTGGATAAAAGAAAATTGGAGAAGCAAGGTTCATCCCTATCAGGTACTAACAGCATGTTTGATATGCAATAGCAGACGAGACAATTCTGGAAGAAAAATAACATCTTGTCTAGTCCTGTCCAATCCTTCTCGATGAACTTGACTTAATTGTTTATAAATCTTCGTTGCTTTATCTTATTATATTGGTAGTGTGTACATTTGCACCTGTGCTTTGGTATGATCAAATCTTGCTGTTGATTAGTATCATCTGAATTTTGTGGTTTTTTAGAAGTTGAGATGATGAAAGAAAGATTTGCAAAATTGCTGCTTGGGGAAGATATGTCAGGTTGTGGAAATGGGGTCTGCACTGCTCTGGCTGTATCAAATGCAATTACTAATCTCTGTGGTATGTTACTTAATGTTATATACTTATTTGTTCAAGAAGTTTGCTTAATTGGCATCGTGTGCCTTATTGGTCTTTATTGTTTCTTCAGCCACACTTTTTGCGCAAATTTGGAGATTAGAACCTTTACCAACTGAGAAGAAACTAATGTGGAGAAGGGAAATGGAGTGGCTTCTATGTGTTAGCGACCACGTCGTTGAATTGATACCTTCTTGGCAGACATTTCCAGATGGAAGCAAGCTTGAGGTATCTTACAAAGTTGGAGCATTTCTTTGCATATTGCCAATGGGAAAGGGGACAAATTTTGTGTGTTAAGATTTGTAATAAGTTATTGTCTGTGCTTCAGATTATGACATCCCGACCCCGGTCAGATCTATATATCAACCTTCCAGCTTTACGGAAACTTGACAATATGCTACTTGTGAGATCCTTGTCTTTTCTACCTTATTGATCACCTGTAGAATTGAACTTTGATTCTAAATTTCAGCCTCGTGTTAATAGGAAATATTAGACAGCTTTGACAATTCAGAGTTCTGGTATGTCGACCAAGGCATTTCAGCACCGGAAGCTGATGGAACAACGTCTTTCCAGTTGCCACTTCCGCATCAGGAAGAGAAATGGTGGCTTCCAGTTCCTCGCGTCCCAAATGGTGGCCTCAGTGAACAAGCAAGAAAAAGGTTACAACATAGCCGTGACTGCACGAACCAAATCCTTAAAGCTGCATTGGCTATTAACACTACTGCTTTGGCTGAAATGGATATTCCTGCTGCTTATCTTGAGGCTCTACCAAAGGTATTGCGATATTTAGGTCACGTTACTGTGCCTAGAAGTTACTTTTCTAGAAATTAAGCTAAAACTAATTTTTAGAGAAGTAATTTTATTGATAAAATACTTATTTGAAATCAGGTTTTAGCAAAAGAAAACTTTAGAAAACAAATTTTAACATGCCTTTAAGCAAAACAAACATGCTCTTAAAAGCATGAACTGAGAGTTATATGTGATTGAAATGGTTGGATATTTACTCAATCTCCATTATTTCTGATGGCAGAATGGAAAGGCTAGTTTGGGGGATCTTATTTATCGCTACATTAACTCCGATCACTTTTCACCAGAGTGTTTGCTTGATTGTCTTGATTTGTCTTCTGAGCATCACGCTCTAGAAATTGTCAACAGAGTCGAGGCCTCAATCTATGTGTGGCGCCGAAAACCAAACTCAAAACCATTACAAAAGGCACAACGATCCAATTCAAAATCATCATGGGGTATGGTGAAGGATTTGATAATCGATGCAGATAAAAGAGAACTTCTTGCTGACAGAGCTGAAAGCCTGCTGCTTTGCTTGAAGCAACGGTTTGCTGGTCTTCCTCAGACCTCTCTGGATATGAGCAAAATTCAATACAATAAGGTTATCATTATTTGGTTGCTTTTTTCCTTCGTTTGTTTAAACCACTATTGGATTTACCTATAATAAATTGATGCAAGTCCTGTTGTTTAGGATGTTGGCTAATCCATTTTGGAGAGCTACTCAAGAGTACTTGAGAGCCTAGCATTCAACATCGTGGCTCGTATTGATCACCTACTCTACGTGAACGACTTGACTAGACATTCAGATAAGCTCTTGCCAGTATCCAACATTGGGATGATGGCTCATAAGAGCGTAGGAAACCGACTCCCAGTGCCAGTCCTCGCCGGCACCCCATACAAAACAGCTTTTGCCACACCAAGCTTTTCACCTGCACAGCATATAAGTCCTGCAAAGGGAGACAGATCACCATATATCGAAAGTAGCAAGCTTTCCCTTCGTGGGTTTGGCGTCAAAAAGGTCTTGACAGATTATCTGAGCATTGATTCAAAAGTGAAGAACTTGAGCAATCTAGGAAGATCAGATTCCTTCTCAAGTACGACTAGAGAGACATCGGCATCTCCTTCATCTTTCAGGGGTTCGAAAGAGGATGGTAGTCCACTGGCACACTACACAGTTGTCGAAGAGTGAAAGAGTTGAACCTTTTTTGATTCCTTCATGTATTCATGTATCTTATTATTATTATTATTATTATTTCTTTTTTTTTTTCCCCCTTGAAGGCTACATGCCATCCTTAGAAGAAGATAGTGCTTTTTTCCTTGACCAGTGATACTCAAGCTCATATGAACTATTCACAACCCCAAAGAGAGAAGAAGGGTGTTGGGGGGGGGGAGGGGGTGGTCTGGGAACCAAAACGGTAAAGGGTACGAGTTGAAACATGAAAAAACCTATTGAGATATTCAAATGATTTTTGAATCCTTAATGTACAAAATGATTGTGCCCATTTCTAACATCAAAAAGTCGTTGTAGTATAGTGGTGAGTATTCCCGCCTGTCACGCGGGCGACCCGGGTTCGATCCCCGGCAACGGCGGTTTTTGGTATTATATTTTTGCGTTAAGATACCCTTAGTGGTTGGTTGGGGGGAACTTGTACTAAAACCGGAGTTTACTTCTGTAGATTTTAGAACTAAAAAGCTGTTAAAAAAATAACAAAAATAATAAACTTTAAATTAATTAAAATTATTATATATAAGAAATTGCATATTTATCCAAACATTTTTTTTTGTTAATGAACATTTTTTAAAACTGTATCTAACAAAATATTAATTGTTTTTTTTTGATGGGAACAAAATATTAATTGTTATACACAAGATGCGCTACCTTAATAAAGGTAAATTTAAGTATAGTGATTTGAATTTATAAAATAAAATAAAATCCATAAAAGTGTTATCTTTTTTTTTTTTTAACTTAAAGTTTATTTAAAAAAAAAATCATAGTTTGAGAAGAAAATAATAGTTATTTAGGATGACATACGCGCCATATCTTCCAATGTCCATAGAATACGAACTCCAAGTGACTGAACCGATTACTTTTCTTGTTTTGACAATGAAATTTTATTTAAGTGGTTTAAGTAATACATAATTAAGACTATAGATGTGGTACTCTTTTTGTAAACCAATTGAACTTTATAGTCAAGTAATAACCAATTATGACTGTATATGCGCCATATCCTTTATAAGAAAATGATTTTCACTAAAATAGAGTATAGTTTATGACATAAGACTTGAACAGAATAAGATTTTTTTATTAGATAGTGAATTTTTATCCAACTTCCAAGTGGTGAAATGTTTGCACTAATGGGGTGGTTGGCTCTTGGTGGATAAGCTTTGAGGACAAATGGTTTTTGAGGAAGTTGCGACTTTTATGAGTTGATGATGAATAGAATGTGAACGTAGGACAGAAGTGGCCAAATGTATAGGAGTTTTTTAATTACTTGTCATCAAGATGTTATCATCTCTTTGGATGTAAGAAAAAGTGTTCGTGTTAGGACAGGTTTGGTGGGTTCAATCATATATTACGTTTCATAATGAGATGCATCTTATTTTCGTTAAACAACGTCAGAACATTACTTGTTCATACATTTAGAATAATAATCTTGTTGTTTATATGTAGTTATTATGAAGTTCATTCTTTACTTTTGGGTCTTTGAAATGGTATATGGATATACATCGTGGGGCAAAATGACAACGTTTGTTGAATTATTATAGCATTAGATCAACATATCTGAAAAATTGTGCAAGGCCTCAATCAATGAAAATGATATAAAACCATATGTATGACACCCATACAGACATGTGGCGTGCTCCGATGCACGCCACATGACTATAACCATAACATATATTGTTCGATCGGAACTCTTACAATTAAACTGGGAATGTAGTATTAAACTAAACATAAGTTTTTGTGAAGATAATATTATTTAGCGTTGTAGAAATCCAAATATAAAATCTACACAAAATCCTTGCCTTGTCAAATGTCAAGTAACAAAGAAAAAGAAATAAAATCTTAGTACCCATTATCCTCATTTTTAATACATTCAATTTTGAATTTTGGACTGACATTCATTTTGGTATTATTATGAGTGTAATTAAAGAAAATTTTTTCTAATTTTTGAAAGCGCGCTTTTAAAAATATGAAAATAAACAAGTTTGCACATTTCATTTTTCACAAAAATATTCACATTTCATTTTTCACATAAATTAAGAAAACATTATGTAATGTTATTGGAAATGTACAATTTAACAATACATTTCCTAATAGACCATTTGATTTATTTAATATTTCACTTTAGTTGTTCTTTGTTGTTGATTAATATGCACCATAAATGGGGGTATATTAGAAAACTAAAAAATTAACTCAAGAAAGGTGAAGATAATTTGAGACAGATAAAAAAAGAAATGAGGAATATCTTTTTGGACAGAGGGAGTAGTAGAAAAGGATTAATTAATACGGCTTAAATTTAATAATACCGACCAAATCATTAGTGCTGATAAAAGCAATTCGTTTAAGAACTTAGTGCTAACCCCATTAGGCAAAAGTGCATTCACTGCAATATTTTTTTAACCCTCAAATTCATCTATAAATTCCCTCTCAACTCTCACAGCTTCTTCAGAGTGCATTCATAAACTTGTGTTACATACCACATAACAATCAACTCTCACACACAAAAAAATGGCCACTTCATTGAAAGTTTTTTGCGTTCTTGCTTTGGTTCTCATTGTTGGCACGGTAAATGCGGCCGGGCCATGTGGAAAAAATAGCCCTGATCAAGAGGCCATGAGCCTGGCACCTTGTGCAATAGCTGCACAAGATGCCAATGCCACTCCATCGAGCAGCTGTTGTGCACAGGTGAAGCGAGTCGGGCAAAACCCGAGCTGCCTTTGTGCAGTTTTGTTGTCTGATACTGCTAAGAGCTCTGGCGTTAAGCCAGAAATCGCCTTGTCCATTCCCAAGCGTTGCAACTTTGTCAACCGCCCCGTTGGCTATAAATGTGGACGTAAGTTATAATAGACAATATTTTAGTTTCTATCATTTCAAGGTGAATTATTCTACGGAAACATTTTCTTTTGGCATGAATGGATTACATGCAAAGTGGACCATCTTAGATTAAAGGTTTTTATGTAAATGGTGGATTTTAATTGAAATCGAAAGTTGACAAACAATTAATTTATGATGATCAATTAAACATATTATTTATCTGTTCATATGAGAAAAATATGTCTCGATATAGTTACTCCTTTTAGTATGGTTTTTAACCAAGATTTTGATTATTTTGTTTGCAGCTTACACACTACCTTGAATGGATCAAGAAACCTTGGACTTGGAGTGGAGACAAGTTATGTAATAATTAAGCCAATAATTGCTCTTCTTAGTCTTGTCTATGAATAAAACAGATCGGAAGAGCCAGCAATGCGTTGGTGATGTATCCCCTTTGATAATTTATCAGATATTAAGCGCTTGATATATGAAACTGTCTGCTTCTCTTAACTTCTAGTTTTATTTTCTATTCTCTTTTTGGGGAAAAAATTTCAGTATTTTAGTATCGAAAACTTAGTACCCATGACAAATAAAATAGGGATAACTTGAAAAATACAAAGATTTTTTATATACTTTTTAAAATTAAGATATATGAGGGCTTTTTTTAAAAAATCAGGTGTTTCAAGTGTTTTTACAACACAACAATCACAATTCGCCAAAACACTAAGTCATATCAAAACAACTCGCCAAAACACTGCGTCATACCAAAATAACTCTCCAAAACACCGAATCACAATAAAAACAACTCGGTAAAACACCGAGTCACAACAAAAACACTCAAAATCAAACACAACTCCAAAACACTGAGTCACAATAAAAACAACTCACCAAAACATCGAGTTATATAAAAAACAACTCGCCAAAACATCGAGTCAAGTAAAAAACAATTCCAAAACACCGAGTCACAACAAAAACAACTCTCCAAAAA
Organism: Nyctanthes arbor-tristis; assembly: GCA_963692815.1. Taxonomy (NCBI): domain Eukaryota; kingdom Viridiplantae; phylum Streptophyta; class Magnoliopsida; order Lamiales; family Oleaceae; genus Nyctanthes; species Nyctanthes arbor-tristis. The sequence continues at coordinate 53,622 of CAVNYN010242819.1, read as the reverse complement.
CCTAGTCACAACAAAAACTATTCACTAAAACATTGAGTCATAATAACACAACAACTCGACGGAACAAATGAATCACAACAACACAACCACTACAACTCAGTGGAACAGTCGAGTTACAACAGACACAACCACCACAATCGAGTCACCGCCGACCTGCCCCCGCGACCCCCTCCCCCCCTCCAGGCAACCACCGCGACCATCGCCGCTGCCACTGCGACCTCACATCCATCCCAATGGCCTCTGCCATGTCTTGGCAATCCTTTCCTAGGTGTTTGGTAAGTAGATCGGCCGCCTCCTACTCGGAATACCCCATTGTTGTCCCGTTTGGCTCACTAAAACCGCCGATTTCTGCCACCTGAACCAGGAATTGATTTCCGCCACCGGTCGTTCTAGGGCAGCCGCTGCCGGTTGAGATGGCTGGAGTTGGGGTCGCGTTGATAGGGGGAGTCGACAGGTGGGGGGTCGCCGGCCGATTAACGACAATTTAGGAAGATTGATCGGGGAAGACGATCGGGCGATCTGCGTTTTGGGAGGGTGGGTTGGGTAGGGGTCGGTACGGTGGGGGGTGCGGGTACCTAATTTTTCAAAATTGGACCATCATTTCCTGATTTTTACAGTGAAGCCTTCAAACTACTTGAATCGCCTAATTAACCCATAAAATAATACAAGTGTGTATAGGGTCGTTTAAATAATAAATTAGGCCTCTGTATCCACTTGACAGTCCCCCGTTTGTTTGGAGTATCAATTTAATATTCGTGAAGTACTGAAATTTTGTTTCTCTTTTTTATAGTAACAAATAAATATCAATAAAGAATTAGAGGTTTTCTGTCTTTTTATATGTACAAGAGAATCTCACTAATAAGAAACGTTGTATTTTAAAAAAATATCATCGAGATGCTAGTTACCTATTACTCTTCCATATAATTAATATTTAATTAAATAATCTTATACTACCTCTGTCTCACAAAGATAGTCTAGTAGTTATTTTCACATGAATTAAGAAACAATAATTAATATAGTTGAAACATTAAATTTTACTTTATTTTTCCACATATACCCTTATGTCTCATTAATTATTTGAAAGATTTTCAATATATAGATAGTTGAATAACAATAATAATTAGGAGCATATATGTAAATGTAACATTAAATACATGTTTAATATGGTAAGTGGACTATCTTTTTAGAACTGATGAAAATAGAATAATGGACTATCTTTTTGAGACGGAGGTAGTAGTGAAATGGAACGGATATACAGAAAGCAGTTTTATATATTTAGGTGCATTCGGCGATTGACTATGGTTAGTTCGGCCCTCTAGAATCTTGAATCATCAATCACAAGTACTTTGTAACATCCCACAAAAAAATTTAACAAGGAATTAAACAAAATGATAATATTTTGATAATGATAATGATGGGGAATTACTTGAATTTTCAAGATTATACGATTATGATTCAATTGGACACTGAGAAGTAGAATGTGACAATATAATCGTATTGAATTGATACTAGATTTGTCAAGAGTTAAAGATGTGAGAATTAATTTAATTGTATCAATGGTGAAGTTACAAGATTGTCAAGAATGAAAATATAGCAACGTGATGGTATCGAATTGCAAAACTACAAGATTTATTATGCAAATGAATGTCAATTAGAACATGATTATTGACAACATAATCGGTATTTTGACAATGAATTGGAATTAGAAGGTGGTTATTGACAATGCATTGACAATGATTGAATAACACAAAATATAAGGACTTTTTGAGCAATAAACGAACGAACCATATTGAACCACATCACCTCTTGACATGTATGGCGACACATCGCGCCACGTGTCCTGCTCTGATTGTCGGAACTCAAAGATTTATTAAAAGTAACTAAATCCTAACTATTATAAATATGCTAAAAGGTCCCAAAGGTTTCCAACAAACCTCAACCCATCCTACACTCTCTCTCCATCTCTACATACATCCATCTCTTGCTTCTTGGTAAATCTCCAACTCTTCATAAAGGAAAATTCGTCCAAATACCTTAAGGGGAGAAAAACAACCCCTAAAACCTATCAAACGCTTAGTTTTATACTTAGAAAAGGCCCCTTGTCATATATAGAGAGATTCCAACTTGAAATATAGCTGTGTTAAGGTTTTGGGGGCTCTTGTGACTTGGGACACTTCAAGTAACCTTTGAGGTGAGTAACTAATACTTTAATTCTCTTTTTACATTCATGAAGTTTTGATACGATAAGCATGAATTTGATTGAAGTTTCCCATGAGACAAATATGTGATTTGATTCATTAAAGGGAAAGATTGATTTATTGCATTTGAATCACTAGTTGATGCTCTGCTCGTTTTGTCTTTACGTTGCTTTGTTGCCGTACTAAGAACCATCTAATGATATCGAGATGGGTGACGATTAATATAGTATTTGTTTTGTATTTGTATTCCTTTGTGGAAATTCCGATAGGGGTCAACCGGGATTTGAATGTAGATCCAGTTAAATGTACATGACTATGAATGAATTGATATGAATCTTGTATACACCACGGGTAGTAGTTTAACTAGTGATATGACCCTCTTGTGCATTGAAAAGCTTTGTGCATTCAATGATTTTTTTGAAAATAAACCTCTCAAATAAAAGGTGAATCAAATGATTTTATTACTTACTGAGTACTTTGTACTCACTCTTTATTTCTACAATTTTTGTAGATGATTGAGGATATAATATTTGAAAAGTAAGGCAAGCCATAAGTTGGAGCATGCTCGCGAAAGGGAGTGGATTTTGCATTTAGTGAAAGCTTATATTTAGAGCGACCATAAATGTAGTAATGAACTTAATACTTTTTGTATTTATAAGTATATTCACCTTCCTATAATATATATTTTCACGCATTATATATATATATATATATGATGAAGTAAATATGTAGTCTTTGTAATGATTTGAAGCTTATTTTTAAGGTAAAAACTTTCTAATGATTTGGCAATCAACGAACTATACCTATTAATATACTTGTTATGTTTTCTCACATTTTATTGAAAAATCTAATTTCAATGATTCTGTAAAATTTAATAACTTGCTAGTTTAAGTAATTAATTTTATATAATGTAATTAAACTCTATAAGATAAAGACAATTTGTTCGTTTGTACGTCTCATCCTCGTTATTTACATTGAAGCTTCCGCTAGAACTCGATATTCTTGAAAAATTGTAAATTAGTGGGGGCGTGATAAGAATGGCATCATAGCAGCGTTCCAAGGGCATTACATGCATAATCTACTCCGCGCGAGGGATTGACAAACCGGCTTGCAAGTAAGTTACTATTTCCTAAGATTATAAATAATTGTACACTTTTTAGTAAAGTCTATATTCATTGAATACATGGTAAAAATCTATGGAAAATAGAAGTCAATTGATGTAAAACCTTTAGTGTATTGATAAAAAATTTCCCCAAAGTGGTCGAACAATCTTTAAAAAATTAATGAATGGAAGCACTTGATCTTGACAACTTAAGAAGAAAATAAGAAAGAATAATATATTTCACTTTGGTTCCAAATGTTATGTTAATCTTGTGAGATACTATATGACTTCTATTTTTTATTTAACGGTACTTTAGAACCAAAATAATTACAAAAGAAATGAGAAGGGAAGGAGGGGGAAAAAAAGAAAATTGAAGCATGCGGCCGGGTGAACCCATGTGGTCGCATGGCACCCGCAGGTGACCGCGGAATGCTTTTCGCGGCCTACCCGCAGGGTTCCCATCCTGCGGCCGCATGGTGCCTATATTTTTTTCCTCAAAAATTTCACTCAAGTCCCTGAACTTTTGATTTCTTTCAGATCGATCTAAAGAATTTAATTTTGCTCTTTTAAGCCTCAAACTCTATTTATCCCATATGATTGACCCTTATCTCAATTAAAATAATTTCTTTTAGCCATTTTACATCTAAAGTTGACCTAATCTTCAATACTTTTCTTGCTTAAATTTGATTTTTTTGAATTTTTGCACTAATCTTTTCATTGACCCTTGAATTTCTCTAGTCTTTGACTATAATGGGACATGCCGGTGTATAGACCAAACTTTAACTTCTTTAAATCTCATAATCAAATAGAATTGTTAAAATTTCCTATTTTTTATCAGCTCGTTAAAGTACAATTTTAGACAAATAAAGAAATCAATAGATAATTTGTTTTATGAAAAATATACACTATTATAGAATTAGACAAAAAAATAGACATAAACGTCGATTGTTGAGAAAAACAACGCGTAAAAAATAAGCGCTGACAATTTTAAAAATAACATTACTAATATAGACGTCCATTGTAAATGAACAACCAACGCCCAATGGTTATTTCAACAATGGACGTCGGTTACTTTTTAATTATATCCCATCTTCGCTTTCACGAAGACCCAGCAGCCAACATTCAAAGGGGTTCTTCGTTCCTCATTTGTTCTAGGGTTCTAGAGGCGATTTAGGTCTTGAATCAAAGGGGTTCTTCATTCTTCCTCTGTTCTTGGGTTTCTAGTGTTATTGCGCTTGAATCTTGTGGCGATTTTGGAGTTTTCTTGGCCAAGGACAGTTTGGTCACTACAGAATACTCGCCCAAGAAAATTTTCTGCAGCTCCTAGCGCTGGGCTTGCGAACACTATTTACTGGTTCGCTGCTCTGTTTCTGCTTCACCGGTCTGGTTCGCTGGAATTTCGTCCAGCCTGAATCTGCTGGCTGGAAATTCTGTCCAGCCTGTTTTTCAGCGAAATCTATTGCTGAAAAAAGGTAAGAGTGAATGGAATGTATCTGGATTTGAATATTAAATGGTTGGTAAAAGTCGTGAATAAAATATGAAACTATGTATTTTAGTGCACTCTCATTATTATTTTACTTTATGCGAAAATTTTCTCCCTCTACGCACGAAATTTGGCTTAACTTGTCATCCTCTATTTTCTGTAGACTACATGCTTCTCTTTTTGGGCTTTCCTATTTTATCTTTATTTTGGTAGCTCAGAGTGACCGATGCGACAGAACGAGGTTCAGATTGTTTTGTAATTTGACTTTGAAGGTCAAAAAATGTGTTAAGTAGCCATTCGAAATGGACTGTAGGCTATGGATGATAATCTGAGTCATGCTACTGATTCTCGAAAAATTGCATCTTTGGTTAGGTTCCGTGAGAAGATCGTAAAGAGAGATGCTTTGATAAGAAAATTAGGTACACTGGCCGAAAAGAAGTTGCTTACATGTGTGTTTTATCTACAGCTTAAAATGTAAAATGCGCTGTTCATTTCATGACGTTTCTCTCTTAAAAAAAACTACTACATCTTGATTTTTTTTTCCTTGACTAATAAGCACGATTGGTCGGTTGATACTTGGATATTAAGGTCCATGTTAATATGATGATGTTATTGCAAATTAAGATGTCAAAGATCCAAAGGGTCCAAAGTGTTCTAAAATTGTTTACCTATTGGAAACTGATGCTGTGTGCAACTTTATTTTTGTATCTCAAAAGTTGTTTTTTCATCTTTAGCTTCTTATTACTTTCTGCAATTGTATTTGTACAGATTTGGCCATGTTTACCACAATCTTCAGACACGTGTGAGCAAGACATTGTTCATACTTCTCTGGACCCATCAAAAGCACTTCCTCAACATTATGGTGCAATTCAAGGGCTAGCAAACCTTAGAACTTGTGTGGTATTTCCTATTTGCCTCTTGTTCTTTTATTCTATATTTCTTCATCTCCGTTTAGTCTGTTCTTATCTGTTTAGTCGGTTCTTATCTATTGGCTAGGTTCGCTGGCTTGTGTTGCTCAACCTTGAGACTTATTTGCAACTTCTGGAGCCAGAAATGCAACTCGAGAAGCAAAACATGAAAAGAATGAGTTGAAGTGGCATGAAGCCTGGCTTGTATATGGAGCCTTGATAGTAAGAAATGCTCTATCAGTTACTTCCTCTTATTTTTTCGGATATGATGAATACTCATCATGGAACATATATACAACAAGCCCAAATTCCATTGACTCACTTTTCCACAAAAAATTTTTTCCCGGGGGAACTTTTAAATTTTTCGCATAAGATAAATGGGTGGAAAATTGCTTATTCCCCGTGTAGGTGCTAAATGTTGTGCTTGTATGGAAAATGTGTACCCCTTTCAACCTGTACAATTAATCCAAAATAGTGATAACATTTTAAGAGAATAATTTTCAAATATTCTGATTCTAAGCAGAAATTGTAGTAACCAAATCATATCTTACATATTGATAAGTGTATTTTATATACAATTTACTCCTCTTAACTTATTCAATTTTATATTTAATTGAGCAGATTTCTGTCTAATTTGTGTGAATATAGTTTATATATGTGAAAAGCTTAAATTGTGGTGATACCAAGTGAAAATGATGATTTTTTAACCAAATTGAAGCTTTAGATTCAAGATGTAGCATTAAGTTGTTATGGCTCGAGAGTTTCGGCATATTAAGATCAATGTCAACAAGTTCGAAGATTAGATTGCACTTTGAGAGAACTTAAAAGGGACTATTTATGTTGTATTTGAAGAGTTTGAGAACTTTTGTAAAGCATTCGAGAAGTTTTGGACTTGTATAAATGAAGAAAAATGCTGAAAAGAACTATTGCTGAAAGAAAAAGTCCAATCAGAGACTGAATTGCACGTGCTAAATTAGGCCGTGGGTGGGGTGCGGTTTGCTTGCCTCCTTAACCCGCGGGAGACAAAAATCTCTCTTGGGGTCGGTAGGCCGTGGCATGATTGCCGTGGCCACCTGCGGCCGGCGGCGGAAAGTGTTTTGACGCGTTTTTTGTCCGTTTTTTATACAATTAAGGGTTCTAAAGCTTCTACAACTATAAATTGATGGAAAATAACACAAGAACGTAGGGAGGCGACGTCAAAAGGAAGAGAAAAGAGTCAAGGGAAGGAATAGACGTCGCAAGGAGGAAAAGAAACATGTGGAATATATCGTGAATTTGTCTCCTTCGGGTTTTGAATTTTAATATTTATTGTTGCTTTCTTTTCCTTAACATGATAGGCTAATTATTTTATACTAGGGTTTATGATGAAACCTCGTTTTTCATGATTAATTTATAGTATTCGTTCTTGCTATTGTTCTTGTTTGTTAGGTTGATTGTTCATTATTCCCTTAATCTAATTTGATGTTTGATCACCATTAAATTGAGTTCTATGATTCATATTGTTTTTGAGAGATTCTTCATAAATTTTGCACATGGTAGTGAACAACATAGAGTCCTATAATAGCTAGAGATACTATTATGCTCTATGAAATCGTTATATAATAATCAAAGAGAATGAATGCATGTCTTATGTTCGAAGGTTAATTAGAGATAATTGGTCTCGCATATATGTATAGATTTGGATGACCATCGAGATAGGCTTTCGAATAAATTAGGATTATTGATTTTTAACCCTAAACTAGAACGTGTGAGGGCGAGTGCTAAGGATTGATTGTAGAAACGGTGGTGGATTCGGGGATCCTAGTACTTTTGTGTAGTCGTATTTGTGAATAATTTTATTTATTTTGTTATCTAACTTTTATTTTCCCTTTAAAATTACTTATCAAATCTTATTTTGTGTTTTTATTTAAAGTTTAGATTAACTAAAACGAAAATCAGTAAATTCAGTCTTCGTGGGATTCGACACTCTATTTATCACTATATTACTTATTAACGATCCGTCCACTTGCGGGATTAAATCGACAACATATATTAAGAAGATAGAGATATTTGTATCTGTTGCTATATTTTTGTATGTATCTACAGCTTACTCTCTCTGGGAGATTTGATTTATAGTTGGAATAATGATTGATACATCAGTGAAAGTATGACTAATGTGTTTTCTTTCTTGATTTATTAATCTCATGATAATTACAAGGAAGGAACTATAAGAGCTCAATTTTGTTTACATTTCCCAGATCAATTGGTCATGTGTAGTTCAACTGACGAGGCAATACACTTCTCAGCGTGCAGCTGGGCTGTGCCTGCATGATCGACTGAAGACCGTCCACTCACTGCTATCTCCACCAGCATGTGATATCTAGAAGAGCAATAGAAAAGTCATAGTGATCACTATCAAGTATGAAATTTTTTGATATTCCCTTTCTACTTATGTTGTTATTATCATTTTTTAATTTTTATTTTTTGCTAAATTGATAATTCTAGGAACAGAAAAGCTATTAATGATATGACATTAAGACTTAACGTATTAGTGGTTTGGTACTTGGTAATATTTATGCATTTAATTCTGTAAATCGTTATAATTTATATGCTTGTCTAAATTTTATAAGTTTCTATGAAGTAATATATGCCAAAAGAATGTGAGTGGATTGTGATTTTATCTTTCACACAAGTCTAAGAAGTGTTGGTGTATCCTCTAATTTTTTTTTTTTTGAAAAATACAACAGGCGTCGGTTGTAGCGACGCCTGTTTGTTATTTATTTTAAAATTGATTTTAGGGGTCAGTTTCATTGAAACAACCGACGCCTATTGTGACCTTTAGGCATCCCCCAACAACGGACACTTATACATTTACAATATATGTTGTTGACATAGGCGTCGCCGTTACAACTGACGCGTATTCATGTGTACAACTGACGCCTATTGGGCTTTTCCGTAATAGTGATAAGTTTTGCTTATTGAGGTTTATCCAAAAGATTTAACAAAGGAAATCGTTAAGAATTTGATTACGAAAAATCCATCGTGACAAATTTTGAGCCATGAATTAAACTCATGAACAATTAAAAATTAACGCAATTAATTGAAATTAATGAAATTGTTTTTAGACTAATAAATTAAGTGGTCCTGAAAGTATTGACTCCCACCAAATTTAGTCATGAATAATGATGAATTTGAATTGTAACTTTGATCCCTTGATTTGATATTTGGAAATTGAATAAATAATAGACATATATGGAAAGGACAAGACAAGTGACTTGAATTTAGTCCCTCAACCTTCTCCGAAATTTAATCTTGACCTATGATTTTTATTGATTACTAAACACCCCAAGGCAATACATAAACATACCTAAACTTTGAAGAAGGAAAGATCGCTCATTTTATGCCATTTGATTTGATTTATTGACTCGCTCATTATTATGTCCTAATTAACCTTTGTACATCATTCCAATGTATCTTAGAACACTTGTTGTCTTACCTAACATTTTCAATGTTCTTAATTCCAAGAATGCGATTTGCCGAACCTGATTTCCTTTGGATGTAATTTTGCAGCCCCCTAAGTTGTCAAGAATTGCCATTCAACATGCAATTCGTTGAACTGTTAAACTTTTAAAATAATGTCTTTTCAGTTCCTACTCGAAAAGACTATACTCCTTGAAAATTTATTCATGCAAATTGTTTGAGTCGCTTATTTTCTTTTGTTCGACCCAATATCATTTTGTATTTCTTGCCTGAAAATTTTATTCGCTTGAGCATAACATTTTTGCTATAATTGATTGACATTATCTCTTTCCCTATGTATTCTTAATAAACCCATTGCACCCTATTCATCAACACTAAATTCATTGCTTCATACTTGAGCTTAGAAACATTCTCTTTGCTTTATACTAGTAACCTTTTTCTTTTGAGATCTCAATTTCCTGTTAGCCCTTCACTTGATCCTAAACTTTGTCTTGTGTTCTTCTCAAGAATAACTCAATCATGAAAATCTTCTTTGATAAAAAATAAAAACACGTTAGCAAAGACTTTCATTTGATATATGAATCGACATCAGTTCCTTGTAAAATTGAAATTTATTCCTCCCCTTATGCCTTATTTTTTTTTTTTTTATCTCACCTATTATTTATTATCCTTGATTTTCTATTCGAAATCTTGAAATCTCCTTTGGGCTTCTCTATTATTGCCTTTGCTTGATTCTATGCCTTTTTTCCATGCCTTTTGTTATCATTTGATTAAATTCATGAAATTGTTTGATTATTGCCTATTGATAATGGTTCTTCTTACAATTTCAAAATCCTTATTTGCTTGACAAAGAACTTCATGTTCTCGCCTTTGTTCCCTTCAACTTGGTTTGACTACTAGGAACATTAACTCTTACGCAATTCTTGATTATTTTCCTTGTTAACTTTCTTCATGCTAATGACCCTTTACTTTATTTATTATTCAAATCTTTTGACTTATTAATTGATATTAGTACCTAGAAGAAAAAATTGAAATCAGGGGAGAATTTGTTTCTTTTCTTCTCTTTTTTTGTCTTCACCTACTTTTGATCATTCTTGATTGCCTACTTGACATCTCGGAATTCTCGTTGGCCCCCTATTACTTTTATTGCCTTTACATGATTTCGTCCAAGTGCCTTTTAAACTTGATTGGGTTATGTCTCTTTGAATTTGATCAAGTGTCAGAGGTTTGGCGTGATTACGGCAGAAGACAAATAGTAATGATATAAAACCAGCCACTCTTGTAATTTGTAGTGGTGTGATCATGTTAGCTGTTGGTATTACGCTATATCATTGTCTAGTGCCATAAATCTGGTGCGTGAAACCTGCACTACTATTTAATAGGTATTATTATGTATAAAATTGAATGGAAAGATCTCTATATATGATGTATGTGCACAATCCATTAAAACTTCCATGGATGACATTGGAGCTTGGAGCAAGATCCATTCCAAGTATCTGTACATTCAATTCCACCAGAAGAGCCAGTCTCAGCTCCATCACAGCATTTGCAAACCACCCCAAGATTCGCGAACAACTTCGAGTATCCTATCACAAAATTTCACAAAATCACATATTAGTTTATGGGATGTTGCACAAAAGTAGAAGAAGTTAAAATCTTGTTTACATGATGATGCTATACGCGTGAAAGTGACGAACATCAAGAACTTAAAAGAAAACAAAAGATGGAGAAAGAGCGCAAGTCTGTACTTTGTTGTTTGAAGGGAGTTGGCCTGGCTTCTGCACTGATAAATTCTTCGGATGCAAAACTCCAGAGTATAACCAAAATCAGAAGTAAAAACAGAGGCTGCTTCAAGAAACCCATGTCTTTTATGCTTCGTGTTCGAATGTAAATTGTGGGTTTTTTTTTGTCTCAAAATGTTGTGTTCTTTACGTTATTATATATAGTTAAATGGAATGTTCTATTTGAATTGAAGGTAATGAAATGAATCTGGGTTTCTAGATGCTACAGACAAATAACCCGCACCCTACGCATGGGCCAAGTAACATTATTTATTTATTTTCATATTTTCTATGCTTTCTCATTCAAAGCTTCTCTTTGCGCAAAAGAGTATCGAGATCTAACGCTTGAGTATGAAAGCGGTTAAACAAAAGCTTGAGTATGAAAGAGGTTAAACTCAAGTTAAACTCAATACAAGACAACGCATGAAAAGTTGCAAAACCTGGAGTACAAATTTCAAACCTAGATATGCACCCATGTATACGCCCTCTTTAGAACACAGATCAAGTGATATTATAATATATATTTCTGTAATTTTCCATTGAAAGCTCCTAGATTCAAAATTCTAGAGCTTGTCGAGGGAACTGCTTGATACTAAAATCTTTCTACATTAACAAGTACAATATTTGTATGAAAATGTTGAATTCAAGTCGTGAGTATAAGGGCGCTTGAACACAGTAAAGCGCAATTAATACATGAACAAGCACCAGACTTAAAAGTCTAAGCATGCGTCTTGTAGATGTACATATATTATTAGAATTTTTTCTACTTTTAGATTTTTCAGCAGTCCTACAATATGTTTAAACTTGAATTAGAACGCTTAACACCTCTTCCTCACCCCATTTTTTCTTTTAAATTGTGTCGATTACCCCTATTGTTTATACCCCCTGCATTTGTTATATGTATCAAATTTCATCATGAAACTATATTTGTGCTATGACAACATTAATTACCTAGGCTAAGATTCTTATCAATCATTCCTTTAACTCGAAGATAATATAAAAAGTATCAAACAAGAATATGCATAACCCATGTCTTAAAGATGCTTATCGAAACCTGAACTCTAACTCTTGTACATTATTACCTCGTATTTGCGGTGCTTTCTTACACATTTATGATAATTTACCTCACATTAACTCACCTAAACAGCTCAAAACATGACTTCAAACCTTTTCATACCTTAGTCTTTAAACCCAAAAAAAGAAAAAAAAGGAAAATTTACTATCACAGGCATAAACATGCTTCAGAAGTCGTCCAGTGTGGACTTCTATTGTTGGGGTTCGAAAATACTAATACTAATATATGCTAGAATTCTACAATCCAAAGCCCATAAGCCTATGCCTCTCTACATAACCATAAGACAGCGCAACTAAACTCGAAGTTGCCCATTTTACCCCATTCATTTACAAGATTGCAGCTTATATTAACGCTTGGACTAGCTCATCACTTTCATATGCTGGACGAGTGGAATTAATCAATTCTGTATTGCAAAGAGTGAAATGTTTCTCACTTTCAATCTTCCTTGTACCTGCATCTCTATGTAGATTTTTTCTTTGGGGTAACAAAAAGCCATTAAGAAATTTCTTGGATACCTAAATTAGAGGGAGGGCTAATTGGCTTTTGAGATATACCAAATTAGAAGGCAGCTTTGCTTGCCAAAACCTTATATGTGCATCCATGCCAAAAATGATAAATTATGGGTTAGATGGATCAACCATGTGTACTTGAATGGAATTTCTGTTTGGGAAAAAGCATCAAAACGGGGAGATTTTAATCTCCTTAAGAAATTTGTCGGAAATTCTATTGTTCAACCGGTTTTAGTCAACTTGCAACCCAAAGAACGAGTCAATGGAAAGATTGCAAAAGTATTTTTGGTGTTTCGCGTGCCTGTGAATATTTTCAATGTCCATTTAGCCACACTGTTAGAGAATGGATGGGGATAACTAGAGTCATGTATACCATTCCTACCGCTCTTTAAGGGAACAAAAATAGAAGTTCAGGAAACATCTTATTATGCTAAAATTAAGAGGATTGCATTGCTTCGACAGTCTACCATATATGTGTTGGGTTTGTTACAAAAAATAATCCTAAATTAAAAAGGAAAGAAGAAAAATCTTTGAAGGAAAAAGAATCCAAATCATAGAAGGAATTGTCTTGTCTTCCAAGTCAACGAAGCCTATAAATAGAGGTGTTTTCACTTTTATGCACAAGTGGTACAAGTGAGTTGAGGGAAAAATCGGTGAGTATAGTACCTTGAGAGTTTTCTTGTAACACTTTGTTGTTTATTCAAAGAGTAGAAAATTAGGCGTGATAAAACTCGAGGTGATTTTTCCGGTGTCACTTGGGTTGGGTCAGAGAGTCTTGTGAAGAAAAATAGTAGCCTAGCGTCTTGGGATTTCTTGGACTCTTTGCGGGTTGGGCAAAAGGGTAGAAATTGATAGATGCGGTAAAGCTTGTTATATTTTTCTTGTAATACTTGAGGGATTGATTTGACGAGTAAAAATTTTATATGGTTGTAGCGATTTTCATCATAAAGTAGAAAGCTTTGATAGTTCGTTAAATTTATCTTCGTCTTTTATTTTTCTTGTCTCAATTAAATTCCTTGAACAATGGTCCTACGAACGTAATAGGGGAATTTGTCTTAATTCCTAACGTATATGGACAACAAGGAACAAGAATTTTTTTTTTTTTAAATCTCACCTAGAGCATGGAAACCACCGTTAGGAAGATCAAAACATATTACATATGTATTCGATGTTCACCTTGTATCCTCATATTTCGGTCTAATTTGAGTCTATATATAGCTGCCGATCTTTAGATGTTGACTACATTTATTGATTATGTTGTTTACCTGAATATACCCAGCATAGTTGTACACACATTCTTCTGATCAATAAATATAAAAGGGGGTGTCATCATCAATATAAAATTCAATGGATTTTTTGGGTTGTATAGATTCTTATGGAATTGATAGATTTTAGTAGAATTCAGAATCCATCTGATTCTAATGAATTCTATGACATGGATTTTTATGGATTTCTACTGGAATTTTTTGGATTTCAGATGGTGTCTCTAATATAGAATTTGATCGATAGAATTTCATATTGATATTTTTGGGTTGTTATCTCTAATTCGCTTTTACTTTGTGTGGTCAAGTAACCAATTATAAAATCATTTAAGAACTTACTAGTGTTATGTTGATAAATTTAGAAGTTAGAGAAATATTTTTCTTTTCTCTTATTTATTTATTTATTTATTTTCGTTTGAGTTTAATGCTAACTTGGTATAGAAAAAGTTATACGACTTTTTACTTGATAATCAAAAAATAAGGAAAAAGTAAAAGTATTCAAATAATGTCAACATTGTCTTCCATCAAATGAAAATGAATAAAGATAATAAAATCATTTTATATTTTATGTACGAATATAAAATTTATGAAATTACATTGTAACCTTTTAGTATCGTGGTAATTCTTCATCTTCATTCTAGATATTCATTTACTTTGTACAAATTAGAATATGATGTGATTTTTGAAAAAATGAAGATTTTGTCAATTTGAATTTTACTAAAAATTATGAAATTATTTTAAATTTAATATCATTATATTTTTATAATAATCTCACATATCGTCCACAGATAAATTTCTTTTGTATAGATTGATTATAGTGTGATTTTTTAAAAATTAAAATTGTGAAGGAAAAATTTACGTGCTATTGTGATAATAATAAATTATTTATTTATTTTGAAAAAAAGGTAGTCTTTCATTCATTAATAGAATTCCCCACGAACAGAGAAATGAAAATGGATATACAATCAAACCAATGAAAAATCAACCGTGGTAATAATAAATTATACTCACCATTTTTCTATAAATTAAATATGATATGATTGTTTAAAAACTAGAGTGACAAGAAAAAAAGGGTTTTAAAATTTTTTTTATTTTAAATTTGTATTAATTATCTAGAAGTAAAAAAATTTTATGAATTCCATAAGAATCCGAGAGTGATAGGTCGGATTTTAGCAAGAATGTTGTAAGTGTTTTTTTAAGCTTAGAATCCTAGAATTTCATTTAAATCCACCCATTAATGAAATCCATTAGATTTCATAGGTAATTGAGGACACCAGAATCTATAGAATTTTGAATTGAAGACACTGGATTTCCATGGAATTCACAAAATTCTAAATTGAAGACACCTGAAAGTATATATATTTTTAAAATCCACCAAATTCTATATTGAAGACACCCTCGTTGATAAAAAAAAATGGTAAGAGTTGTCTAATCCAGTTTAAATTGAATAATAATACCGACCAAATAATTAGTGCTGCAACAAGCAATTCATATGTGGACTTAGGGCACATTCTATATGGTGTTCATTGGACACCATGTATGGTGTCTAATAGGTTATGTGACAAGTATTCATTAGACACCATAGGAAATAGGTCTCCTCTGGTGTCTAATGGGTGCCTACCACAGTACCACATAACCCATTAGACACCATAAGATGGTGTCCAATGAACACCATAGAAAAACTGCTAACCCCATTAGGCAAAAGTGCATTCTCTGCAATATTTTTTTCCTTCTCAAATCCATCTATAAATTGCCTCTCAACTCTCACAACTTCTTCAGAGTCCATTCATAAAATTGTGTTACATACAGCATAACAATCAACAAACATAAAAATGGCTTCATTGACAGTTTTCTGCATTCTTGCTTTGCTTCGCATTGTTGGCACAAAAATGCGGCCAGGCCGTGTGGGAAAAAGGGCCCCGATCAAGAGGCCATGAGCCTGGCACCTTGTGCAATAGCTGCCCAAGATGCCAATGCGACTCCGTCGAGCAGTTGCTGTGCGCAGGTGAAGCGAGTCGGGCAAAACCCGAGCTGCCTTTGCCCAGTTTTGCTGTCTAATACTGCTAAGAGTTCTGGCGTTAAGCCGGAAATCGCCTTGTCCATTCCCAAGCGTTGCAACTTTGTCAACTGCCCCGTTGGCTACAAATGTGGATGTAAGTTATAATAGACAATATTTTAATGTCTATCTTTTTCAGGGGAATGATTCTACATAAACATTTTCTTCTGACATGAATAGATTACATATATAATTGACCATCTTAGATTGACGGTTTTTATGTAAGTGGTGGATTTTAATTGAAATCGAAAGCCAACAAACATCTAATTTATGATGATCAATTAAGTATATATATTACTTGTTCATATCAGAAAAATATGTCTCGATATAGTCACTCCTTTTAGTATGGTTGTATGCCGCCAGAAATTTGTTTTCTAACCGAGATTTTGATTAGTTTGTTTGCAGCTTACACATTACCTTGAATGGATCAAGAAACCAAGGACTTGGAGTGGACACAAGTTATGTAATAATAATTAAGCCAATAATTGCTCTTCTAAGTCTTGTCTGTGAATAAAACTATAAAAAGGCAACATTGCGTTGGCGAAGTATCTCCTTTGATAATTTATCAGATATTAAGGACTTGATATATGGAACTGTCTGCTTTCTATTCTCTTTTTGGGGTAAATAAATCAGTATTTTAGTATCGAATACTCGGTGCTCCTAACAAATGAAATAAGACAAGTATGTATATGGTCTCAATTTAAATAATGAATTGGACTCCTATATCCACTTGACAGTCCCCAATTTGTTTAGAGTACCAAGTTAATACTCGTGAAGTACTGAAATTTTGTTCCTCTTTTTGATAGCAACAAATAAAGATCAATAAAGAATTAGAAGTTTTCTATTCTTTACACACGTACAAGAGAATCTCACTGATAAAAAAACGTTGTATTTCAACGAAATATCATCAGTTACCGCAGATGCTATTTACCCATTACTCCTATATGTTTAATCATCTTATATATAGTGAAATGGAACGGATATGAACAAAACAATTTGATATCTTTATGTGCATTCAGCGATTGAGTATAGCTAGTCAGGCCCTGTAGATAAATCTTGAATCATCAATCAAGTACTTAATTAGAGTGACAAAGACAGAATTAGAAGTTCAATTATTTTGACTAATTTTTATATCCCCATTAAGATTTCCATCCATATTCTCAACCTGATTGAATAATCATCATCTTTTTGTCCATCAGGTATTACAATGAATAACAGGATCGATGATAATCTAGTTTTGTTTTTTTATTAATCAATTAAAACAGCTTTATTAGCGGAATTTAGCCCAACTAAAATTCCTCACTGATTTTTGAAAAGTGAAATTTAAAAGTATGGTTTGAGGGGAAAAAACGTTTTGCTTTGTATATCGAAATGCATACATATCATTATATCAATCTAAATTGTTAAAGGATAAAGCCTCGTATTTTCGTGAAAACTTTAACCAACTTGGAAGGGTTTGAACTACTCTTATTAACAAGGTTAACCTTGTTAAAGTGAGGGTAAAGTTGCTGCTGTCCAGAATAATAATCCTGCACATGAAAATGGTGGTGTGTATGCTGTGACATTTTCTGATCATGTAAATGAATAGATTCTTGATTCTGGTTGCACTTTTCATATGAGTCCTGTGCGGGACTGGTTTTCTGATTTAACACTTATTAATGGTGGTTCTGTGCATTTGGTGAATGAAGATGCATGTGAAATAAAAGTTATAGGGACTATGACCATTAAATTTGATAATGGGAAAACTATAACCTTAGAAAAAATCAGATATGTTCCTGATTTTAAGAAAAATCTGATTTCTCTTGGTATGTGGGATGAACTTGGTTATGACATTAGAATTAGGAATAGGCATTGTAGAGTTATGATTAATGATTCTTTTGAATTGCTCAATGTGCCTAAAATGAATGGATTGTACACTGTGAATGCTGTTCCTATGATTCATTCTGCATCTGCTGTTCATTCCCTGAATAAGACTAAATTGTGGCACTATAGACTAGGACATATGTCTGAAAAAGGTCTTCAAATTCTGTGTGAAAATGGTGCTTTTGGGGAAAGATAAAATTGAGAAACTCCCATTCTATCAGGAGTGTATAACTAGTAAACAACACTGATTGCCTTTTAAACAAGGAGTGTATAAAACTAGAAATATTTTGGAATATATACATTCTGATTTGTGGAGGCCTGCCCCTGTTCAAATTGTTTCTGGTTTTAAATATTACCTTGTAATTGTTGATGATTTTTCAAGGAAAAATTGTGTTATCTTACTCAAATTAAAATCTGGCACTTTTCAGAATTTTAAATACTTTGTGAAAATCAAACTAACAAAAGGGTGAAAGTATTGGGAACAGACAATGGTCTGGAATTTTGCAATACTAAGTTTGATTCTTTTTGCCAAGAAAATGACATTTTAAGGCATAGAACAGTAGTACACACACCTCAACAGAATGGGATAGCCGAGAGAATGAATATGACTCTGTTAAATAAGACTAAAGGCATGTTATTTGGGGCAGGAATGCCTAAAATTTTTTGGGGTAAACTGTTAAAACTGCATCATTTCTTGTTAATAGCAGTCTTTCTACTTCCATAGACAATAATACCCCTGATCAAGTCTGGTCCGGGCACTTACCTGATTATTCTTTTTTGAAAAACTTTGGTTGTGCTGCTTTTCCTCATCAAAAGCATGGTAAGTTAGAGCCCAGATCCTTAAATTGTATGTTTCTTGGTTATGAACAAGGAACAAAGGGTTATAGACTTTGGGATTATCAAAGAAGGGGTTTTAGTGTCATTGTAAGCAGGACTGTTATATTCAATAAGTCTTAAATGCCATGTTTTAAATCTAAATCAGCAGTTTCTGATGTTGATAATTCTGTACATAGACATGGTGTGATTTATTGGGATGATTTTGATAATGCCCAATCTGATTTTGTGCTTGATACTCAGCCTGAGATGGAGCCATCTCAAGGTGGAGTTCCCCATGTGATTACTGATGATTCTGATGTTATTTCTCCTGAAATTGATGTGCATAATGATCTTGTTGATGAAGTCGATGATTCTACTAATGTGCAACATGTTGAAACTGTTGAAAATCCTCTTGATAACTATCAACTTGCTAGGGACAGAACTAGGAGAAATCCTAGACCTTTTGTTAAACTTTTTGATCTTGATTTTATATATTTAAATTCTATTTATCTATCTGATAAATCTGAACCTGTTACATTTGATGATATGTTAATTTCAAAAGATAAGGATAAATGGTTTGTTGCTATGCATGAAGAAATGAATTCTTTATATAAAAATCAGACTTGGGTTTTAGTTCCTAAACTGAAAGATAAGAAAGTTATACAAGGCAAGGCTCGTTGCAAAAGGTTTTTCCCAAAAGGAGGGTATTGACTACAATGAGGTTTTTGCACCTGTAGTCAAGTACACTTCTATTAGATTATTCATTGCTCTTGTAACTCATTTCAACCTTGAACTTGAGCAACTTGACGTTAAAACTGCTTTTTTGTACGGTGATCTTGATGAGACTATTTACATGTGTCAACATCAAGGTTTTGAAGTTAAAAATAAGTTGAACCATGTTTGTTAAAAATGTCTCTTTATGGGCTTAAACAAGCTCTTAGGCAGTGGTACAAACGTTTTGAAACTTTTATGTTGAAATTGACCTTTAAGAAGAGTGATTATGATCTTTGCTTGTTTTTCATTGAGGTTGGTGGTGAAAATGCTACTTATTTGCTTTTATATTTGACGATATGTTATTTCCTAGTAAAAATATGAGTGAAATCAACATTATAAAAGCGAAGTTAAAACAAGAATTTAAAATGAAAGATCTAGGCCCGGCAAGAAAGATCCTTGGTATGAATAATATACGGGATAGATTTGATTGCTCTGACTTCTTAAATCAATCTATATACATTGTTAAAGTGCTTGAAAAGTTTGCTATGTTTGATGCGAAACCTGTTTCTTTACCATTGGCAAATCATTTTAAGTTGTCTGTTGATTGTTGTCCTAATTCGAAAGAGGAGTTGAACATGATGGAAAATGTACCATATGCTAATGTTGTAGGGTCTATTATGTATTTAATGGTCTGCACTAGACTTGATTTGGCTCATGCAATCAGTGTCTTAAGTAGATATATGTCTAAGTTAAGTAGATATATATCTAATCTAGGGGAATCGCATTGGACAACCATGAAATGGCTGCTGAAATATTTGAAAGGTACAGTAGATTTGGGTTTGCTGTTCAGAAAACAATCAGGTGAGATTGTTCTCAAAGGGTTTGTTGATTCTGACTATGCTAGTGACCTAGATAAGAAGAAGTCTACTTCTGCTTATTTTTATACTTTGTGTAATACTTGCATAAGTTGGAAGTCTCAGTTGCAAAAGATTGTTGCATTATCATCTACTGAGACTGAATATATAGCAGCTACTGATGCTGTGAAGAAAGGATTTGGCTTAAAGGCTTACTAAACGAACTTGGTTTTTTGGAAAATGAAAATGATGTCATTCTTTTCTCGGATAATCAAAGTGCTATCCATTTAAGTAGCAATCCTGTATTTCATGATAGGACTAAACATGTTGACATCAAATTTCATTTTATAAGAGATATTGTTGAGCAGAGTGTGATAAAAATTGAGAAAATTGCCACCGAATATAACCCTGCTGATATGGGGACGAAAGTCCTTCCTTTGGACAAGTTCAGGGGCTGTTTGAGTGCCCTTAATATGACTTTTTGTTGAAATTAAATTTACTTTGTGTATTTTTATTATGGGTGTGTGTGTTGGATTTTTTAAAGTTAAAAAAAAAACTGATATCTGTGTTTTTTGTTGCAGGTGTCAAATCTTTAGAAGCGATGAAGTTGGATATGCTAACAAGGTCTGCGATACCTTTTTTGTTAAAACTATTCAACCAAGGTGGAGATTGTTAAAGTGTAGATCTCTAGTTTTAAATTGAAGCATAAAGTCGTGTTTTTCTAATGTGCAACTCATCAAGTTTCTGCTGGACATTTTCAACCGTTGATCTCAAGATCTTATCCCAGCCATCCAACAAGAGTATATATTTGTTTGTACTTGTGTCCATCAGTGGTGTGTGGATATCCCGATAGATCTAGGGTTTGATATCTCTTTGTTCTCTCTGTGAATTCTCCTTTGTGATCTCTTTGTGGGTTTTGTTGAGAGTTTGAGAGTAGTTGTTAGAGGTAGTCTTAGATAATTAGGGAATAGTGGTGTTTTGATCTCTGCTTGTGAGATTGTGTACACAAACTGTTTTCATCCTGTTTTTTAAGGCAGATCTTGGAAGCAATATCCACGGCGGGTGGAGCTTCAATAAAAGGACTAACGACTCCATTAATTTGGCGTCGTGAACCTCTTAGGGGCCTTCGGGCTAAAATCCGAAACAACTATGTTCTTTTGATTTTTGCTTCCTTTCTTGTTTCCTGTGATTTTATTTGCTGTCGTTGGGTCGATTTTACACTACAAACCTTTTAGAATCGACCTTGGTATTCAAGTCCATAAGGCTCCAATGAGGAATTGATCCGATTAAGACCTAAAAACAAGCACACATATATCGAGGTTGATTTGTACCAATGAAATTTCAAGATTGTTCTATATTAAGAGATAATGAAACACAACATTTTGATAAATATTTTGGTATAGAAACGTGGATGGTTATTCCTCACATAACATTTTGATAAATATTTAAAAAAAAAATTGATTGGGTTATTTATGTTTGAATTTGATCAAGTGTCAGGGTCTGGGGTCATTACGGTACAGGACAAATAATATGATATAATACCAATCAATCTTGTAATTTGTGGTGGTGTGATCATATTAGCAGTTGGTATTATGTCATATCACTGTCTAGTGCCGTAAATCCGGTACGTGAAATATACACTACTATTTTATGGGTATTATGTATAAAATTGAATGGAAAGATCTCTATATATGATGTATGTGCACAATCCATTAAAACTTCCATGGATGACATTGGAGGCTAGAGCAAGATCCATTCCAAGTATCTGTACATTCACTTCCACCAGAAGAGCCAGTGGCAGCTCCGTCACAGCATTTGCAAACCACCCCAAGATTCGCAAACAACTTCGAGTATCCTATCCAAAATTTTCACAAAATCACACATCAGTTTATACGGGACGTTCGACAAAGTAGAAGAACAAGTTAAAATCTTGTTTTACATGATGATACTATATATATATATATATATATATATGTACAAGTGAGGAAATCATGAACTTAAAACAAAAGATGGAGAAAGAGTGCAATTCTTTACTTTGTTGTTTGAAGGGAGTTGGTCTGGCTTCTACACCGGTAAATTCTTGGGATGCAAAACTCCAGAGTATAACCAAAATCAGAAGTAAAAACAGAGGCTGCTTCAAGAAACCCATGTCTTTTATTTTATGCTTTGTGTTCGAATGTAAATTGCGGGGCTTTTGTCTGAAAATGTTGTGTTCTTTATATTATTAATCAAATGGAATGTTCTGTTTGAATTTTGGGTCTCTAGATGCTACAGATAAATAACCCGCACCCTACGCACGGGCCAAGTAACATTATTATTCTTATTATATTTTCTATGCTTTCTCATTTGAAGCTTCTCTTTGCGTAAAACGAGATCTAACGCTTGAGCATGAAAGTGGTTAAACACAAGCTTGAGTATGAAAGCGGTTAAACACAACAATACAAGAAAAAGCATCAAAAGTTGTAAAACCTGGAGTACAAATTTCAAACCTAGATATGCACCCCTGTATACGCCTTTTTTAGAATAAAATACATATGAGGTGATATTATTATGTTCCTGTAATTTTCCATTGAAAGCTCCTAGATTCAAAATTCTAGAGCTAGTCGAGGGAACCGCTTGATACGAATATCTTTCTACATTAAAAACTATAATATCAAACTAGAATATGCATAACCTATGTCTTTAAAGACGCGTGTCAAAACTTGAACTCTAAATCTTGTACATTACCTCGTATTTACCTCGAATAGGCATAACCTATGATTTACCTCACATAACGTCACCTGAACAACTCAAAACATGACTTCAAACCTTTTCATACCTTAATTTTTTTTAAAAAAAATTTAAAAAAAAAAAAATCACAGGCGTAAACATTCTTCAGAAGTCCTCCAGTTTTGACATCTATTGTTGGGATTCCAAAATAGTAATACAGTCTTCTACCATCCAGAGGCCTATGCCTATCTACATAAGTATAAGACAGCGCAATTAAACTCAAAGTTGCCCATTTTACCCCATTCATTGACAAGATTGTAGCTTATATTAACGCTTGGACTGGCTCATCATTTTCATATGCTGGACGAGTGGAATTAATCAATTCTTTATTGCAAAGAGTGAAATGTTTCTCGCTTTCAATATTCCTTTATACCTGCAACAATGAGTGGTAGAATCACGTCTCTATGTAGATTTTTTTCTTTGGGGTAATAAAAAGCTTTTAGTCACAATGTCACATGGAGGAAATTATCTGTCTACCTAAATTAGAGGGAGGTCTCGACTTTTGGAGATATACCAATTTAGAAGGCAGCTTTGCTTGCCAAAACCATATATGGTGCATCCATGCCAAAAATGATACATTATGGGTTAGATGGATCAACCATGTGTACTTGAATGGAATTTCTGTTTGGGAAAAAGCATCAAAACAGGGAGATTTGAATCTCCTTGAGAAATTGCTTTTTGTCGGAAATTCTATTGTTCAACAAGAAGGCTCTAGTCAACTTGCAATCCAAAGGACGAGTCAATGGAAAGAATGCTGAAGTATTTTTGTGTTTCACGTGCCTATGAATATTTTAGACACTGAAGGGGACGACTAAGTAGAGTTGGGCTTGGGCAGTAGATATTTGGAAA
The DNA here is from genome assembly GCA_963692815.1 of Nyctanthes arbor-tristis. Lineage (NCBI taxonomy): Eukaryota > Viridiplantae > Streptophyta > Magnoliopsida > Lamiales > Oleaceae > Nyctanthes > Nyctanthes arbor-tristis. The sequence continues at coordinate 29,924 of CAVNYN010242819.1, read as the reverse complement.
TCATACGTTACTCCAAAGCATTTCTTTACTCGTGTATCTTGATATTGACACAAGCTTTCAAATTTAGAAGAAACATTGAATCATTTATTATTTTCAATGTCCATTAGCCACACTGTTGGGAGACCTATTAGAGAATGGCTGGGAATAACTAGAGTCATGTCTACCATTCCTATCGCCGTTAGGGGAACCAAAAAAAGGAGGTCGGGAAACATCTTATTATGCTAAAATTAAGAGGATTGCATTGCTTCAAAGGTCTACCTTATATGGACAGCAAGGAACGAGAAAATTTTTGAAAATCTCACCGAGAGCACGGAAACCACCATTAGAAAGATCAAATCATATGTATACGATGCTATGTTTACCTTCTATCCACATGTTTTGGTCCAATTTGAGTCTATATATAGCTGCCGATCTTTAGATATTTGATTGCATTTACTGATTATGTTGTTTACCTGAATATACCCAGCATAGTTGTACAGACATTCTTCTAATCAATACATATTTAGTGTTTGTTGATAAAAAAATAGTAAGAGTTTTCTAATCCGGTGTAAATTGAATAATACCGACCAAATCATTAGTGCTGCAAAAAGCAATTCGTACATGGACCTAGTGCTAACCCCATTAGGCAAAAGTGCATTCTCTGCAATAATTTTTTACTCCTTAAATCCATCTATAAATTCCCTCTCAACTCTCACAACTTCTTCAGAGTGCATTCATAAACTTGTGTTACATACAGCATAGCACTCAACAAACACAAAAATGGCTTCATTGAAAGTTTTCTGCATTCTTGCTTTGCTTCTGGTTGTTGGCACGGTGAATGCGGCCGGGCCGTGTGGAAAAAATAGCCCTGATCAAGAGGCGATGAGCCTGGCACCTTGTGCAATAGCTGCCCCAAGATGCCAATGCGACTCCGTCGAGCAGTTGCTGTGCGCAGGTGAAGCGAGTAGGGCAAAACCCGAGCTGCCTTTGCCCAGTTTTGCTGTCTAATACTGCTAAGAGTTCTGGCGTTAAGCCGGAAATCGCCTTGTCCATTCCCAAGCGTTGCAACTTTGTCAACCGCCCCGTTGGCTACAAATGTGGACGTAAGTTATAACAAACAATATTTTAAAAGTAATTTTAGAGAGACATGTTTATCTGACAAATATGGATTGAATGTTTATATATAAGTGATGCATTTGAAAGCTCACAATCATCCAATACATGATTGACAACTAAATATGTCACTTTTTCATGTCAAATAAATATGCCTCTTTTTAATTATTGTATTTTAACTTTTACCTATTGTTTTGAAGGGGAATGATTCGAAGGAAACATTTTCTCCTGACATGAATAGATTACATACTTAGTTGGCCATTTTAAATTGTTTGTTTTTATGTAAGAAAAATATATCCCCGTATAATTACTCTTTTTGAGACAGTTTTTTTAACCGGGATTTTGATTATTTTGTTTGCAGCTTACACACTACCTTGAATGGATCAAGAAACCTTGGACTTCGAGTGGACACAGGTTATTGTTTAATAATTAAGTCAATAATTGCCCTTCTTAGTCTTGTCTGTGAATCATCATATCATCATATAATATCATAATCATATAATATATAATACAAGAGTTTTCAATTAAATTTAAATTCTTAATTGTAATTTTTTCGCCCATAATTTTGATGATGTCATCATAATGTTACACAATAATTTGAGCCGAGTTACCTTAATGTTGCACAATAATTTGGACTAGATTACTACCTCTACAGATAGTGCCTCAATTGGTTTTATAACAATTCTACCATATCTAGATTTATTTATCGGTAACGTTTTTTGTACCATTTACTTCTACATAAATAAAAATTAATTGAGGTAATTCAATAAAAGTAAATTGCTTAATAGAAATTATTGAATAACTATTACAGCACAACCGTATCAACCTGTGGTCCATTGCTCACACAAATATCCGACCCCAAATATAATAAGGCTTTATATAAAACGACAAACTGAAATTTTTGTTCCACAGAAAATTATCAAAAAATTTCAATTTAATTACACAATCGGTAAATTGGAGTACTATAATTTAAAAACACTAACTCAATTAAATTGTCAAAATTGAAATTAAATTGATGGTAAAAATCGCGAATAAGGTAAGCATTCTTTATAAAGCTAATTATCTCAAAATTACGCAGTAAAATAAATAAATAAATGGTATATATAGAAGGTGACATCAGAAATGACATCACCAAATATTTTAAGAAGCTAGAGAAAAGGCAGGAAAAAAATATCCACCACTTTACTCTTTTAATATATTATTATTATTATTATTATTATTATTTAGCGTCGTAGATTGCATGGAAATCATAAAATTAAATTAAATTTTCTCAAAATAGTGACAGTTTACGTTTACATTTTAAGTGTTTTTCTTTACAGTTATTCCAATTTGATAAACTTTTTAAAATTATTTTCTACAAAAATTTTACGTTACTACTTGCCATGGATAAAATTCTAGATATGTAAATTAAAAAAAAACCATTTTTTGTTAAAGAAATTAAAACTCAGCCACTTTAATCTCTATGATAAGGTTTCTTAATGAAAGTCTTCCGAATATAGGACAATTTAGAATTAGTGTAGTTTTGTGAATATACAAGTTTTCTCAACGCAAAGTTTAACTCACTAATCTAGATAATGCAAAAAGGGAACACTTACATTAAAACGAAATAAAATAAAATTTTGCAAAACTTATAAGCCTCATTTTCAAGTTTTAAAATTTAAACTTTTCTTATTTAGATATTCATCATGTGTTTTCAATAATTTATATTAGTTTATTAGTTTTTTCTTCTTTTTTTTTTAGTATGCTCATTTCTATTTTTTTTAGCATTTATATACAATTACGATTTTTTATAATTTGTTATTATCCGCTACCGATATACATGCCCGATACGTATTATCAGATTGTTAACTAATAATATGAAATAAGTTAAATGATTTAAAAGTGAAATATAGTAAAACATTAATTGAACAAATAAGTGGGTAACTATTAATATAATATTAATTAAATATTAATTTAACGCATCAAATACTAAATTAAAACTGTATATTTATTCTTTTTTGTTATGCAAATCCGATAACATGTCTTTGTCTAATATTTTATTATTCATTGTTGTTGAACTTTTTTGAAAATCAGTCTTTCCGTACAATGCAGCAATAATTGACTGTAATATGATTATTTGTAGGGATGATAGTAGTGCTAGTTTGCCATACCCTATACCCGCTTCTAAGAGTTTTAAAGTCACCCCAAACCAGCCCCAAACATACAAATTTATAGGGCGGGTCAAGACAGGTCAGGTGATGGGGCGGGATGGACGCTACCATGACCCACAAAAAACTCATGAATATTTTCATTTTTCAATTAATGTTATGTATAATGCATTATTAATTAATGAACGTAAAACAAAACAAAATATTTAGAGCTTATTTGGTATTCTTTATTTTTATAATTTATAAATTCACTTACCATGATTTGACTGTTGATTTGACAATTTTCCAACAATCACTACACATTTCAAGCTTCAATTAAATCTCTACCACTCATTTCCACTCATTATAAATTCTTTTTATAAATTGATTTTATAAATTTAACAAAACGAGTCCTATTTAGAATTTTAAAGTTTTTAACATTAACTAATATAATAACATGATTCTTTCAAAAAAATAATATATCAAAAAAATAAAAATAAATTGCCACAAATTTATGGGTCGATCGGTCAAATTGCCATATCTAATAATTTCTACACATTTTTATAATTAAATTTATTAAAAATAAAAAAATGAAATGCTTGGTGGGTCACGGATTTGTGGGCAGGTCCAACCTGACCCGCACCCGCGCTAGACCTACGGCGGGATAGACAATATTACCCCATACCCTTCTTTTTGCCCCAATTAGGCGTGACAGGTCAAACTTATTAGGGGCAGGTCTCTACGGATTTAATGAGTTGATGAGTCAAATTGACATCTCTAATGATTTGATTGCTAATTATTACAACTTTATATAAGTTGGACGTGTAAATTTGCACAATGTGTTTGAAGGATACCAAAAGTTTGAACTCATACATTTTACTACAAATATCTTACGGTGAATTTCAATTCTCATATCAATGCATAATTTTATACAATGAAACTGATATATTATATTTTATTTATAACATGATGTTTATACTCACACGTCAATTTTGATATAAATATACACTATAACTCTACCTATGTAACGCACAAGTGAAAAAAATCTAGTAAAACTATAAAAAGCCAGCAATGTGTTGGTGATGTATCTCCTTTGATAATTTGAAAAAATAATAATAGTTTAAAAAAAAAAAAAAGAAAAAAGGTTTGGAGGTTTTCTATTTCTTTACGCAACGTCTCAAAGAGAATCTCACTAATAAAGAAACTTCACGGCTCATGCAATCATGCTATTTACCGTTTACTCTTCTATAAAATATTTAATCATTTTATAGTGAAATGGAAGGGACTTTTCGCAGGTGATGATATAAAAAAACAGTATTATATTATTATAATTATTATTATTATGTGTACTAGATTTTCACCCGTACATTACACGTAAAGAATACATATCAAATTATTTAAAAAATAAATAATATGAAATTTTATAATTTTTTTATATAGTGAAATTTTATAGAGTTACATTACCTAATAAAGAATAATTAATTTTATAATGTAATTTTTCTTCTTGTCACTAGATGAACATCCATAATTTCACGTGAAGAATACATATAAAATTATTTGAAAAATAAATAATATGAAATTTTATAATTTAAACAATTAAATGATGATAATTACTATTAGTTATTAAATTTTAATAGTGAATCTTATTTTAAAATAGTGAATGGATAAGATAAAGATGAATAAAGAAAAATTTTGAAAAAAATTTGAAAAATTCAAACTACCATACATTTTACTGTAATATGTAAAAAAAATGTCTAAAAAGACTCGAATAACAAATTTTTTGATGGAAAGATGCGATACAAAGGTATAACAGCTCCTTTCATCTAATTAATATATAGATTCGGCTGGACTCTATAATATTGCTAGTCTTGGGCCCTTTAGAAGCTTGATTCATCCATCAAGTTATTATTTAATTAGAGCGACAAAGACAGACAATTACAAATTTAATTTTTTGACTAATTTTTATGTCCCTATTAAGTTATTTCCATCCATATTCCTAACATGGTTGAATTATCATCATCTTTTAATCTATCCTACTTAACAGAGTCGGTGATAGTCTCATACTTTATCAACTACAACAACCTTATTAGTTGAATTTAGGCCAACTAAAAGACTGTTTTCTTTTTACATCGAAAACTGTGTGCTTTGAATTTAATCAAGCATTAGAGATATGGTGTGCGACCTCAGTGATGTGCTCACATCAACTTACGCCACGCCACATCACTACGTAAATCTTGTGCTACTAGTTTTTTTGTATAAAATCTGAATGGAAAGATTTCTATACGTATATATGATGTAATATGTATGTACACAATCCATTAAAACTTCCATGGATGACATTGGAGCTTGGAGCAAGATCCATTCCAAGTATCTGTACATTCAATTCCACCATAAGAGCCAGTCTCAGCTCCATCACAGCATTTGCAAACCACCCCAAGATTCGCGAACAACTTCGAGTATCCTATCACAAATTTTCACAAAATCACATATCAGTTTATGGGATGTTGCACAAAAGTAGAAGTTAAAATCTTGTTTACACGATGATGCTATATGTGTGACAGTGACGAACATCAAGAACTTAAAAGAAAACAAAAGATGGAGAAAGAGCGCAAGTCTGTACTTTGTTGTTTGAAGGGAGTTGGCCTGGCTTCTGCACTGATAAATTCTTCGGATGCAAAACTCCAGAGTATAACCAAAATCAGAAGTAAATACAGAGGCTGCTTCAAGAAACCCATGTCATATATGCCTTTGTGTTCCTTTTTAAATCATGGGATTTTTGCCTGAAAATGTTGTGTTCTTTACAATATTATTATATAGTGTGCGATCAAAATGGTCTTGAGTTTTGATAAGAAAACATGGAATGTTCTATTTGAATTGAAGTTGTCACGAAATGAATTTGGGCTTCTAGATGAGCTACAGACAAATAGCCCGCACCTCACGAACGAGCGGCCAAGTAACATTATTATTACATTTTCTATGCTGTCTCATTCGAAGCTTCTCTCTGCGTAATAAGAGTATCGCCATAGCATGAAAAGTCCAAAACCCAGATTACAAAATTCAAACCTAGATATGCACCCATGGATACGTACGCGCATTTTAGAAGATAGATCAAGTGATATTATTAAGCTCCTAGATTCAAAATTCTAGAGCTTGTCAAGGGAACCGCTTGATACGCAAATCTTTCCACATCAAAAAGTGCGATATTTGTGTGAAAAATATCGAATTCAAGTCCTGAATATAAGGGCTTGAACACAGCAAAGCGCAATCAATGCATGAAGAAGCACCAGACTGAATTGGAGCACAAATTTCAAGTCTAGACATGCGTCTTATTATATTACTAGAACTTTTTTCCACTTCTAGATTTTTTAGCATTTCCTACAATAAAAATGAATTAGAATGCTGAAAACCTCTTTTCCATTTTTCTTTGTTCTTTCTATTTTATTTTTGGGAAATTTTGATGTAAGTAGATACATTTGTAATAAATTGGAAAAACACTATCAATTGTAATTATTTTGGTCTTTGTAGTTGTTATTGGAAAGAAATTAGAAAAATACTTAATCTCTAATTTTGAAGATAATAAATTTTGAAAATAATAAAAAACAAAAAACAATTAAAAAAATCACAAATAATTAAATGATAATCTAAAAATAAGACTCCTACCTATTTAAAACTCATTAATTATGTTTCATCCACAATTATCATCAATTATATTCATTTCTCTCTCATCTAGCAATAACCGTCTACCTTCGCAAAAATACTTACATTAATAATATTTTGAAAAAAATTAAAAACATAGAAAACATTAAACAAAATGCAAAAAAAAAAAATAATAATAATTATAGCACATACTAAAAATAAGACTCCTACTTTAATTAAAACTCCCTCACTGTCTTTGATTTCTAATTATCATCAATTACAACCGTCATCTTCCATATCCTCAAACACCATGTCGATTCCAACACCAAGAGCAGAATTAAAGGAGGAAAAACTTCTATTTTTCGAATTATTACATATAATCTGCTTTTTCATTCCTTTTTTGACCCATGTGATTCACCACATTACTATGTAATTTATTACACATTACATTGAGTCAACATTGATGATATATTGTTGATAGAGCCGAGATCAGCTGTCCCTCATTGCTGTCACAAACGCTGTCCCCTCTAATTAAAGATTGACAAATCATCCAAATGCTACACATCAGTAATGTATCACATGTCCTCCCAAACAGGCTTGAAAGTAACAGTTGAACGTCCCAACAAGCCGTCCACCACCATCACCACCAACTTGATACACCATCATCCGTTTGCAACAACCATGAACCACCACACATGTTTAAGCAACCAAATCAGAATGAGAGGTGGTGCACTAGATCTGGGTTCTTGTCGCATTGCCAACGGCTGCAAAAAGGAGAGAGGGGCCGACGACGGTTCATATGTTAAAATAAGGTGTTGCGCAATGGGTGGAGATAAATTTCAGATTCGATTTTGAGTCCTAATCCAAAATCTAGTTTGCCGGCCAGATGAGGATGAGGCGCTTGCGACGGTGAGTGACAGAAATGCTCGGGGCCAGTACACTTCAGCATGAAAGTCTTCACATAACCATTGCTCTTCCCTTGGAAGAAGATGATTTTCTCCATATTGTTTCCATTGTCAATTTTGATTAATTACTTTATATTTCGGGGGTTATATTCCTATTTGTTTGGGCGTTTGTAGTTTTTGTATAATTTGCTGCAAATATGAGATAGTCAGATAGATGCCGGCGATTGCAAACGGTTGGTGATGGTGACGGTGATTTGGTGGGTGGTGGAACTTTGTTGGTGGACGGCAGTGGAAAGATGACATTGCTCTAAGAGGCTGTTTGGATGTCAACATTAAGAACTTGCCTTTTCAACAATGGAGTGATGTGTCAAATTGTTATTAGCCCAGACAACAACAGAGACAACAATATGAGACAGCTGATTCGGGCTCTTGTTGATACATTGTATCATTCTTTTTCCTACACATGTAATTTACTACATTACCATGTAATTTATTACACAATGTACATTACCGTGTAATTTATTACACATTACATTGTGTCATCGTTTATGATATATTGTTGGTACATTATGTCATTCTTTTTTTGACCCATGTAATTTATTATATTACAATGTAATTTATTACACATTACATTGTGTCATCGTTTATGATATGTTGTTGGTACATTATGTCATTCTTTTTTCGACATATGTAATTTATTATATTATCATGTAATTTATTACGCATTACATTGTGTAATTTATTACACATTACATTACCAAGCACTTACATCATTAAATTAAAAAATTCCTGACACCATTACCAACATTACCAAGCTTGGGAGCTTCTTGATTTACGCTGTAGAATCCAAAGGAGGAAGAATAAGGAGAGAGATGAAATATTCAAATTAGGGATTATTATATACAAATGGGCGGTTACAAAGATAGAGACAAATAATAATAAAATAAAAAAATAGCGTTGAAGTTGATGTGCGTGTAATACTCTTCCCCCCTCCGATTGTTCGTATGAAATTATTAGAAGTTTTTCCTCCTTTGATTCTGTTCCTGGTGTCAAAGTCCACGTGGTGTTTGAGGAGATGGAGAGGACAGTTATAACTGATAATAATTTGAGAGAAAGAGTATATAGGAGTTTTAATTAAAGTAGGAGTTTTATTCTTAATATTTGCATTGATTATTTATTATTATTATTATTATTATTTTTTTTTGGTAATTTGTTGAATGTTTTCCCCTTTTTGTTTATTTAATTTTTTTCCAAAATATTATTAATATAAGTATTTTTACAATTTGTTTTCAATAACTACTACAAAAACCAAAATAACTATACTTGAGAGTATTAATCAAATTATAATGGTCAATGGGTGGGTTTTGACTAATTACAACTTTATTTTCTTTAACTATTTCTTACAAATTTTGCCCATTACCCTCATTGTTTATACTCCCTGCATTTGTTATATGCCCATGCCTTTCAGGTTGTTCAAATTGTATTCCAGCAGTTAATATAACTTGTGTTTCAAGAGGAAGTCCCGAGTTCAAACTACACATGCCCCTACTCCCTATATCCCCCAGTATCCAAAAGAAAAAAAAAATAAAAAAAAATACAAGTAGTTACACACATTTTTCTTTTATTTTTTATCGTTTAATTAATTGTTTGCTTTAGTTTATTTTAGAGATGTATATGTGTTTTCCATACAACGCACGGGTTGATTAGCTAGTAAATAATCTATAATTCTATAATAATATGTTATTCAATATTACCTATTAACATTACATATAATTTGTCTTGAAAGAATGATATATCAAATGCAATTAGAAAGAATGATATATCAAATGCAATTAGAAAGAATGTATCACAGAAAGATATAATTAGTAAGATAAATGATGTTATCCCTTGAACTATATCTCGTGAATCAAAATTATGTAGTCGCTATTAGGTCAGGTCACTTTCTAATCACACTTTCTAATTTCCGTCTTTCTTCATTGTACTCAACTCAATAACTTGCACATATTTTTAGGAATTCAAAAATTCTTGATGTACTTCGAATTAAACCAGGGGCAAGAATTTTTTTTTTAAATTATATACCGCATAGTATATATATATATTGCGTCTTAATGTTTTGAAGTTGCTCGTCAATAAGCTTATACAATCAAATATATTATATAATAATCATATAGTACCAGAGTTGACATAGAGCAGATAATCTTATAGTGTCCTGAAAAGCTCATTCAGCCAATAGCATTACAACAAGCAAAATAAGATATCATGTTTAAGTGCCATGGTATACACACAGTACGACATAAATAAGTGCAAGAAAAACAAATAAAACAGAGAAATTATCCCTTGTGGGAACTCTAGCTCAGTCAAAGCCTCAGTGTTCATCCAGAGGCCCATCACACTGGAAATGACCCTGCGCACTCAGATCAAGAGCTTCTCGATAGCATCCTGCATATTGGATGATTAAAATTTTAGATGTGAATACATGTCATATATATGGAAATTAAAGAGTGAGCTCAAGGAAAATAACAATCATTCACAACACTTGCCTTGAGTTGCAGGATTTGGGTTTTCAACTGGCTTCCCTCATTGGATGTCACCGAACAAGCAATAACTGGCCTTGTAACTCCACATGCTCGACCCAGAGCTTGCTTTGATGGGACGAAAACATATGGCACATTCTGCAATTTAAATGCAAAAGCTTAGCTGCTTTAAGAAATTGAACCCAAGCTTTCAATTGGACCAACATAGCATTAAATCAGAGTGCAATGTTCTTATACAGACGCAAGAAACGGACAAGTGTAGGACTGTAAAAAACAACAGTTCACGAACACACCCCTTTTGATCCATACGCAACCAGACCCAGTTCCCCGCACAGATATGAAATGAAATGCTTAAATCATTTTGGTGCCAAAAGTTTCAGTGTAAGGTATACTCAAATATTTGAAATGGAAGGAAACAGTTTTGCCATATTCAGTTTTGCCGTATTAATGCAAATACATCATGTCATATTCAATGTTAGATTACAAAATATAGCAAGAATGGAGCTTATTGATTGTTATTTAGAAGTTATTGACCAATGCATCATCACCACAATAGACTATATATAATCTCACATCACAGTAGAATCAGTTCGCAAAATAGACCCTTATGCATTGCGATGTGCAAGAATAAACTGCGCTGAGATAATAGATCATTGCAGGAAGTATAAGCCATCTTATTACATAATAGAAGTGGAACTATCCCATGGACAACTGAGTTTTAACTTGTAAGATAACAGCTGAAATATGATATGCCAAGATTGAAAAAAAAAAAAAATAAATAAATAAATTACAGTATTGTTGGCATCAATCACTATGTAGGCATGGCTACATGAAACATAACATGCCAAGAAATACTGTTGGCATCAGTCACTATGTGGGCATGGCTACTCGCAGGCATTTTACGAAGAAAACACAGAGAGGCTTTTGCTGGTCAGGTAAGAAATATGTTGACTAAAATAAAATGAAATAACAAGACAGGCCAAAACCAGAGAGCAAACAGCATTGTCACTTTGTTACAATCATGATAAAAGAAAGCACTATCCATCTGGTGCATCAGAATTAAAGTAACTAGTAAATGAAATCATACATACACAATAGAAACAAAAGATACAGACACTTCCAATTCAGAGAAAAAAGGGAAGTGAAAAAAATCCAAAATATATAATTTTCAAAAGAATCAGAAGATCTTTGCTAACAGGGTAACTGCGGCAAGTACATATCAAAATGAGTCAAACGGTAGTTGCCTTCCTAGTGTTTCAGTGAACAAAAAGGCATTCTTTATAAAATGTTCAGGTACTCGAGTCTTTATCGTATACCCGGTTGTTAGTTTGCTATATAATACTTATCATCTCAGCCTCAGAAATTAGATAAGTACTTGATATAAGTAAGAATATCATTTCTAAAATTACTTCCATACATATTTTGCTCAAAGACAATGCAATTTTAAAAGAACTCTACTATACTTAGGTTAACTGTATTTCCTGCATATCACAGAACCAAACTCACTCTGCTTTTATTTGGTTCATGTCCTAAAATAATATAACCCGGACTACACAGAAAAAGTATACTTTTTTTCATTACTCAATAAGTAGTTCCATATGTTACTTGGGACTAAAATCCCAACCACTCTTATATCAACTCAATACAGGTAGCCAAATAGAAAAACAAATGACGGTTCCAATAAACTGGCCTTCCTCATTACCTATAATTCACAACAATTCTTGATCCATCTTGGTACATACTAACACATAAATCATTGAGAACGAAAATTTCTTCCTAAGAATGCAAGCAACCCCAAACAGAAGACAATAGCTTTAAAGAAACAACAATTACTCATAAAGAATTACCTTATCCTCAGCAAGAAGTGGAAGGTGAAGAAGGATCTCAAGAGGCTCAGTGTCGGCAGCCATGACTATGAACTCAGAGATACCTCTGTTAAGTGTCTTGGTTGCTGCAATAAATTCAAGGCAAAAAAGAAAAAAAAAAAAAGAATACAACCCCAGATCCTTCATTTCTTAAGCGAAGTATTATCAAACAGAAATACCAAATAAGAAAAAATAGCAACAGAGAAATATCAAAATAAAAAGAGAAGGGAAAAAGCAACAAAACCTTCATTAGCACCCTTTTTGAGTTGCTTGTAGTTGGCGGCTTGTTGAATCAAGTCCATGATCGTAATAGTCAACTGCGCATCTGCCAAAGGGTATGCTTTTGGATTCACAGCCTCTGCAGTCTATGTAAAAACATAATTCTTATGAGCAAATTGAACAAAAATCAAAATCCTATAAATTACTTCAAAAAGAAAAAAATGCATAAATTAAGCTAAAACGGACAGATGTGAATCATCTTTGAGAAAAGGGAGCGACCGGAGTACCATATTGGCAGAGCGTAGGAGGAATTAGCGAGAAGAAAAAATCAGGAAGCGGGGGTAGACTGAAGAAGGCTTGAGGGAGTCAGTAGGGTTTTAAGAGAGGCGAAGGGGAGAAGAGGAATTAGGGTTTGGACGAGACTGGGTGACGTTTGGCTACAGGTTATAGAAACCGAAATGTGTAAAAAAAAAAAAAAAATAATAATAATAATAAATAAATTAAAAATAATAAAATATATTGAAAGAAATTAGAAAAAGACAAAAATATTTTCAACAGCCAAGAATCGAACCCGGGTCTGTTCCGTGGCAGGGTGCTATCCCACCACTAGACCACTCGTGCCCTAGCTCCGTTTCTCCTTCTTTATCATAATAAATACTTAAAACGTAAATACTTGTATCTATACATGAAAGGAAAATGGGGAAAAAATGAGATTTTAATGAGTGTAAGTGATGCAATTTTGTATAACATATGAATCTCATAAGGTGTATATAATCTGTTTAGTTTGATATTTATATTTTATTGGGACTTAATCAGTATGATAGACCCTCCAACTCTTTAAACTTATATTTGTTTAGGTTTGTTTTCCTCTCGACAAAGCTACGTTAAATATGGCTCTCACATTGAAGGTCTTAACATGAATTTTAATACGAATTAATAAGTGAAATTAATAATAAACATATTCTATATATATAAAAAAGATAGGAAGATTAAATTTAAAGGTGAAATTTTAACATTTTCCTTTCTACTTTCACACAATAACCCAGTCTTTTTTATTTGTTCGTCCTAAATAATATTCAAAAATTTTAAATCTAATTCAGATTGGTGATCGAGTTTGTTGTCAATTAAAAATAAATAATAACAGATATTTCAACTTTTAAAATAATTTGCCTCTTTTAAATAAGCCTTATGCACAAATACAAATTGCAAACTTTTAACATTTTGATATTTCCTTTATATAAGTCTACATAGAGGAAAAAGCTTCAGGTACTCCACGCCAATCAGAAACATACATATGGGTTCAAAGGTCTCACATATAAGGCATTGAATCCTACATGTGAGATTATAGTAGCATGGAGTACCTAAAATTTTCCCCCCATTGTAGACTTTATAAGCTTTCTATTGGAATGTTTGTATTTGGTCTTCTGCGTCTATTATAATTTCTATCCCTAATTCTAATTCCATTCTTTTAGTTAATGAAAAAAATATTTATGTACTACTATTTGTATAACCTTTGTTTTTTTTTTTAACGATTTGTACACGTGATAGTCTTGTGAAATCGTACAATTTGATATTTATGCATGAATTCATAGATTTTTGTCATGTACACAAATTGTACTGCATAAATAATATTATGTGTAGCCCTTGTGTTGTTATATATCACTACAGGAAAACAGGGCATCACCGATGGAAGTTTCCGTCGGTGAAACTCAAAAATTCGTCGGAAGTACCCATCACCGACGGAAAAAATTCATCGGAAAAACCGTCTGTGATACCTTGCTTCATAATGTTTCTGACGGAAATTTTGAATCCGGAAATTTCCGACGGAAGAAGAATCCGTTGGAAATTTCCGACGAATTTCTGACGGACCTCCACAAAATAATAAATAAATTAAGTCTACCCAACCCGACCCGCTTGTGCACCTGCGGGTCTAACCAGAAACCCGCGTCCTTACCCAACAACCCACAAATTAATATTCTTCAATTTGCATCCATGGTGATACGATCCCTTGACCTGGGGGTTGGGGAGTAAGTTCCCAACCACCAGGCTATTTTGTGTTCTTGTTAATGCTTTCCCAACAAATATATATAAAGTATCTTCTACTAATTTTGTTAATTTAAAAATGATAAATTTTCTTTTAAAGCATTGGACTAATATATCATTTATTATTTCATTAAACTTTATTATATTAAATATGTCATTTATACTATGATATGCTCTAAGACACAAATCTATGAAAGAAAAATGTCAAAAAATAAATGAACGAATAGGCTGGGAAATGATTTTAAAAAAGCCCCAAAAAATCCATCGAATTTTTCCAACGGACTTTGATTGTATGCCAGAAACACTATTGAGTTTCCGATGAAAATTCAACGGAATGTGGATTCCGTCGGAAATATTCTGACAGAATCCACATTCCATCGGAATATTTCCGATAGAAACCAAATTCCGTCGGTAATTACCGATGGAATCAAAGTTCTGTCGGTAATTACCGACGGGTTTCTATTTCCGTCAGAAATTACCGATGGAATTTGGTTTCCGTCGGAAATTCCGGACCATATTTTTCCCACCACAAATCACCGACGAATTTTTCAGTTCGTCAGAAAATCTGTCGGTATTTTCCGACGGATTGTGGTTTGTCGGAAAATTCTGTTGGTGTTGCCATGTTTTTTTGTAGTGTATTTATCAGCCACACCATGCACTATGTTCACATCTTTACTATTATTACAGTCGCCAAACACCAACACCATTTACTTCAATCAACATATCCATCTTTGTAAGATGAAATTTGGACGAGAAATGACTCCTAAATCTCCAGTTCACTAAATCCTTACAAACTGTTCATTAGTGCCAGTTCTATTTTATGGGGCTCTAGTGGAGGTTCTGTAAAAGGGCCCTATAATTTTGACATAGTTTGTAGTACTGATGGATAGAGTAAATATAAAGAAATAAATACAATATGTTATGATGAAAATTAAAATCATAATGAAACAAAAAAGTGAAAAATGTTAAAACATTTAGGGCATCAAAAACTCTTCTGGTCTTCAACCCAGCTAAGATCTAGTGAGGGCTCAAGAAAGGACCGGGAAGAAAAATTAGGGCAGGGCGCAACACAACTGAGAAAATGGGATACTGTGCCTGCGTGTATGAAACAACAGAGATAGATTTTGAGAAACGAGAAAAAAGTTTCAAGAATTCAAAGAAAAATAAGGCTTTTAGTTTTGATCCTTCAAGATTAGATATATATCACTACTATATAAAAGGTGGAATTCATGTAAAACATATGAATTCCACTTTTACCCCTACTTTTTTTCTTTAGTTTATATATTGTCCATTAACTTCATTTCATCACATTTATTCACTTCATTATTACACTTTAATAGTTTTATTCTATTTTCTCCTTAATCTTTATTATACATTTTAACTTAACATCACTAAAGCCATTCAATCCAATCAAACTATATCACATAATACTAATACTGGAAGAATTGAACTACAGAGTTTCATCTAGCACCTCATTTCAAAATTCTAAGCAGAAAACATACTAAATGGCTACCATTTCCTTCTAGCCGATGTTAAGGCTTTTTTCATTCATAATGAATATTGAATGTGCAAGAATTCCCGTGCATAAAATTCTTGAGCACGAGATTTGCCTTATTTAGAAGTGATATGTTAACTTTTGTATCGATCAATCTAAAATGTGCAATATAAGACCTCGACGTTAATACTCACCTAATGGATGTGCGAGAAATCCCCATGGACAAAATTCTTGAGCATGAGATTTGCTTTATTTAGAGATGATATGTTAACTTTTGTTTCGATCAATCCAAAATGTGCAAAATAAAACCTTGACGTTAATACTCATATGAAAATTAAATAAGACCTTGATGTCAGCAATCATGCAAGTTTTTTTTAGTTAATGCATATTGTGACTATTTTTTCTCATTTAATTTCATATTGCAACTATATTATGTGAGTATGCATTTTCAACTTTAGATCAATAATAAACAAGATTGTATATATTACACTTTCAATTTAAGCTAATTTTATAGGTTGAAAATTTAGTGAAATGGAAACACATACATAGAGATATATGTGTGTATGTGTGCGCGCGCGTGCGTGAGCGCGTGCGTGTATTTTAATCTTATTCTTTTTTTAATATGTAAAATTGATGAACAAAATTGGTACAATATTAATTTATTTTTGAATCTTTGTTTTAATGTCGATTTACTATAATAATACACATAAATGTTATAAAATTAATCATTGCCACTTAAAGAAAAAAACTAATCATTACATGAATATTTGATTTCATACAAATTTCATTGTAAAATAATTATTACATTTAATTTAATTTAATAATATTAAAAAGTTACATGTTGTTAAGTTACAATTAATCATTCTAGTGTGATATAATTCCACGATATCAACGTTTATGTCTCATCTATTCATGCATATTTCACCCAATATGAATCGATGATCAAGATACAAATAAATCGAAGAATATTGAAATACAAATCCAACTTATATGTTCTTCCTTAGAATTCGATCACCCCGCTCTTTGCAAGATCTTTCACTCCCTCTGCAAAGAGAGGCACGAATCTCCATTCTATTTAGAAGTCAAAATGGCACAGGAAGAGGCTTTCCTGGGCTTTTTAAAACAAAAAGAGCAAGCCCAATTGGAAATGCAACATCGCCAAGAATTATCCGCTCAATGGGCAAAAATGGAGAGAAGAAACGCTTTCTAAGAGAGGAAAACGCCAAACTACACGAATGCAAAAAGTCATATTCAAGTTCAAAAATTGATTTTAAGAAATGAAGAGGGAATACTTTTAATTTATATTTTGAATAACTATATTATTATCTAATTAGCAGTTCTTTTTCATACTAGCTCATTTCTTTTTGTGTCTTTATAGGCTAACAAGCCACATTATTTTATTTTATTTAAGAAAAAAGGGGCGTTTTATATGCATACTAAAAGATGATGCCCACAACAAGGGGCACCTGCCTTAACAGAAAAGGCCCAACAATCAAGCCATGGGAATTAGAGAAACAGAATGAAAAACAATCCAAGCCACATTATTTGGTAATACAATCCAAATGTTCAGTGAGGCAATGCAATTCGGAAAGGGGAATATTTACAAAATTCAAAATGGAAACATTGGAGAAATAAATCCAAACTTTCACAATGTATACACAATGAAAGCCCTTATATGGTAAATGGTACGTGCTGGTTTCATTTTGTTTCACTACCCAAGACCATATAGCTCAACAATTATTAAAAAAAGATGCTTATTCAATATATAAGTGAAGCAGTGATGACAGTAAAGTAGAATCAATACTATATTTCTCAAATTCACGAGTTTCATCAATTTGAGAAATTATTGGTATTATAATATCTTTGTTATGTCCAAATTCAAAATTTACAGGTACGTATAAGAAATTTCGATTTTGATAATCAATGAATGGTTCCCTACAATTCATCTTTAATGCTGAGATAGTATTCCCAACAAAGTACAAAGGCAAACTATACCTCATGTTGTAATTGAAATATATCTTTTGAAGTACGTTTTGTCACATGGACAACTCTATGTTGCTCTTTCACGCGAAGTTCCAATGCAAAAAAAGTGTTCATCAAATGAGACGACAAAAGCCAAATAGATATAATGTTGACAAAAATATTGCGTATAGAGATGTGCTTTATAATAAAATATTCTAATAAAAATTACATGTCTCAAATATATTTACTGTAACATACAATGTGCAATGCATGTTCCGATAACTAGTAAATATATATATATATATAAAAGGTATAACTAGGCATTGCAAAACAACCCATGAGCTGAAAGCTCGCCGAGCCGATTCACAACTCGCCAAACTATGCTCGGCTCGTGATTGCCGTTTTGCCTGTGAGCTGAAAGCTCAACAAGCTGGTGCTCGCCTTACAGCAAACACGAGCACGTGCTTGCCAGAATAGGCTACTAAAGCAACCTATAAAGGATGCTTTCACAGCTTAATTGTTATGGGCAACAATTGTTAGAAAAATATGTCGTACAAGTTAAGAAACAGAAGGTAAACAAAAACCACTGTCAGAAATAGAAGGTAAGCAGAAACCACAGTAGGAAACATAAGGTAAATAGAAACCACAGTAGGAAACAGAAGGTAAACATAAACCAAGGCCTGTGTCTGACACAGTGTACTTAAAACAGATTCGTCCTCAATATGCTGGACGTGTGTTTCCTAGGATACAACAGTCAAGACCTAGAGGAACGGCACTGAAACAAAGCTAAGAAATTCCTACCTAGGGAAACTGAAAAACTGTACCTGAACAGTATCACGAGAATGAGGTTTAAAGAAGGAAAATGTGGAGAACTCGTGTGTTCCAGAAGGCCAGGAATTGGTCCTTATATAGGCAAAACAAGGCATGTCAAAAACTAAAAGTTAAATGTGATTTCATTGGAGTTGAATGTCAGGAACATTGACAGTCACACCCGTTACAACTCTTCACATTTCAGCGCATGATTTAAGTGTCAAAGTTTTGTAGCTTATTTTAGCAACACTCAGTCAGATTAGGCACCTACTTCCGGTCCGGCATTCATGTAAGCATACAAGTTCAATGGTCCGAAATGTACTTATGATCCGTGATTTGAACCCTCTGTGGCGCGGGCACAAGAGAGAGGCTCTCAGCTACACAATTTACATATTACAAATATGTAAATATATTTAACCAAGTTATTGGATTACAACATGTCCAATGTGGGACAAGATCTCCCAACACTTAAACCCATTTTTAAGACAAACTTTGAAACTTAATTTCTCATTCACCCAATCATTATTTTGGGCAAATAAGTATATGATTTCAAAGCTCTCGACAAGGATAACAAAAATATGATTCATATCTCCAAATTAAGAATCGGATAACACTCAAAGTTATATCCAAAATGTCTATATTTCCAACAACAATGTGGTCTAGTCACTTCTATTACAGAGCAAGTTCAAATTCTGCCGCTGTTTCAAAAAAAAGTAATCTTGCTTATAAATAAACAACATTTGGGTTACATTTATACAAACTGCAAATAAGAATTTTACTTCTTACTCTTTGAATTCTCTTCTTGACTCTTGCTATTACTCTTGTGGCAATTCAAAATTTAAGTATTGCAAGTAATTTTACTCTCTATTATATAGTCTAACAAAATTTCCTACGAATCATAGACACTTTGTCTAGATCCTCTGACACTAGTGGTGGTTGAGGTAATTGTACTTTGACGAGCTGATTTCAAGCATACCTATAGCTAAAGAGAAAGTATAATCTCATGGTGAGTGGCCACTCTGTATTGAGGTGTTCAATCAATAGACAAAAATGATAAAACAAAGATTGTAAACCACGAAGGTAGCTTCGTTGTCTCTTTTGCGGTTGACTAGGTTTTCAATTAAGGTAAATATTTATATATCATAGTCTTGCATCTAGGGTCTTACAGACGTGTGCTCTTCCGATCTAAAAATTTTTATCACATTTAGACGCATTGCTAAGCGTGCCCGGCCACAACCTTGCACAAAGATAGTATTTTTTCTTTTGCATGAGTATGTCATTGCCAATAGAATATTTTGTATTACTAATTTTTTCAATCTTATGGACATGTACACCGGTTTAAAAGCAGTAAAGCCAATTCCCCACAACTTGATAGGGATACCTATTGTCGTCCGTTTCTACACTTGTACGGAAGGATCTAGAAGGCCGACTCGGGGGGTCGTCTCAGTGGAACACTCTAGAACCGGTCGAGCGTAGAGACTCGTAGAATCGCGTGGAACCTTCTAAACATATTCTAGAATATTCTATTGTAAATATCTTGTAAATAATTTATGGAGGATTTTAGAGACTAAACTATAGCCATTAGATCAAATCGATCTCTACTGTCCATTCCAAAAGCGTGGAACTATAAATAGGGGCCTTGGGGTCTCATTTGTAACCATCCAAGCATTCTCCAAGTGTAAAGCATACTACTATTCTCAAAGCTCTCTTGTGTTCTTTCCTTAACGTTCTTGCTATCGTTTCTAGTCAGTATGCCAAGTTCTCAATGTCATCTAGCATCTTTGGCAAATGGGAAGCTAACTTAGTGTTATACTGCAAGAGGTGGATGTAAGATGATACTAAGGCGGTGAGCTACTTGTGAGAAAACAAAAAGTGGGTGACACATGGTATAAGTGTAACATCCCAGAAATTTCTACAAGTTAAAGTAAGCAACATAATTATTGTTTTAGAAGAATTACTTGAATATCATTGTAAGATTTCTGGAAGATTAAAAGATTGTTATTCAATTAACATTAAAGAAATAATTTGGTTGTTAATTGACAAAAACTAAAGTGTAGTGACTTAATTGACATAAACTAAAGAGCGGTGACTTAATTGAAGGATAATACAAAGTGGAAGGACTTCTCGGACAATTTCCTGCCAAGTGTATGGTATATGTCGCGCCACGTGTCACAATTTGGTTGGTGGAACTCAAATTTCAATTAAAAACAACTAAATCTAACTATTATATATAGGGCTAAAAGGTCTTTCCATTCTTCCAAGCCCTTCCAACACTCCTCTTTCATCCAAATTCGTCCAAGGCCAAGAAATGGGAAAGAATGACCCTTATAACCCTTTAAAACATCACCCTTGTACTTGAAAAAGGGTCTTTACCATGTATAGAAAGATTATAACCTAAAGAATAGCTTTGATAAAGGAATTTTAAGGCTTTAATAACACTTTTCTACGTGAGAATTATTGAAGGAATGTTTAGGTAATTTTTAAGGTGAGTAACACATATCTTGGTTCTTCCTTCTTTTTATACGAAACTCATGCTTTTTTTGTGAATAACACGTGTATTGGTTCTATCTCTTCTATCATGTGGCTATCTTATTCTCTTTGTGTCTTGGATATCTCTCTTTTGGAACTTGTGTCTTCCTTTAAATGTATTTGGCCTTTGATGATTGATGATGCACTATTACTTTGGATAAATAATTATTCTTTGCTCTTGGCCATCGCTAATGATGCTATATAGCCGTTTTGCTCTGCTATTTGAATTATTTTATGATATTATGGCCTTACTATATGGTCTCGGCTATTCTGAATTGTTATTTAATCGTATGTCTTGTGGGTAGAGGCTAAACTAGTGATGTGCCCGAAATTCATATCTTTGTATCTTTGTGAATGACCTCCTTTGTGCATAAAAGTTTCCTCTTTTGCATTGTTTTTCGTGGGCCAATGTATGTTGTTATACACTGAGTACTTTGTACTCACCATCCATATCTTCTACAACCCTGTAGGTATTGAATTCAGAGCTATGTGGCCGAATCGTCCCAAAGGTGGAGAAGATACATGTATGTGATTGAGACTTTGGTTCGTAGCCGATGTTTCATTGTGGGTAGCCCACAATATATTTAATTATCAGAGTAAGCAGCGAAAGCGTCTCAGTAGTGTTTAACTTGTATTTGCAAAGTCTCGCCCTTGATTTTAGACTTGAGATACGCATTTAAATGCTTCCGCTATTGTAGAAATTGGGGGCGTGACATAAGAGCTGAAGGTTGATGTGTCAAGCCGGGGTGACGCTTTTAGTACTACGTTAGGGAATGTGCAGACATGTACGGCCGACCTCACCGAGGGAGAGGACATACATGGACCTTATGTCGTTCCAAAAGATGGCAAGAAAGTAAGGTACAGAAGCAATAGCAAGGTTAGGGGCCTTGCCGTCGAGGAGCTCCAAGCTATCACCACCAACATGGGGAACGTATTAAGGCCGTTGTTTTTTTTTTTATGATTTTAAAATAACACATGGAAAAAATTGTCCTTCTAATAAAGGATCAATTTTAACAAGAAGGATGAATATTGCTAATAAAAGATGAAAATAAGGGTGAAATTGAGAAAACAACATGCTCATGGATCAATTCGCTAAAATATCTAAAGATAGGGTGTTTAATGTTAATACCGTAATTGAAATATGGAAAACTTGTTGATGCCAAATTTGGCTTTCGACTCAACAAACAAGATTTATATTCGCGGGAGATTCGTATTTGAATTGGTATAAGTAACAAATGTAAAAATGCAAGGAATGTTTGTAATAAATGGAAGACTATAGATGTGTAGAAGATAAGAAGAATGAGATTTGGGTATCGAACCTTATCCCAGTTCTGTTTGCTTCTATTTATAGTGTACATTTACCCCTTGTATGAGTATAATGATTACAAGCATTTAATGTTGCTCCACATGGGTGACGCAAGGGTCTAATCGACTGAGATTAGACATTCACTTTTTGACTATTGTTTGTCTGAACCAGGCATGGGGCAAGTAACCTCCATATTGCATTTAATGCTGAAGTCACATCAGCGTAAGTGATAAGGTTCCTCACGTGGGGTCCCAAGCTATTGCTGAGTTGACATGCTCGTTGGGCTTGCTAGGTCGTGGCTTTTGGTCGAGACACCTGTAAGTTCACTGGCGAGGTGCCTGTATGTCCTAAGCCATGGGAGCGAGGGAACAAAGCTTTATCATTCAGGTACCTAATTCAGGTCACCAGATTTGTTGGTTGCTAGGTCACTGGGTTAGGCGAGGCGTTCAGTGCCTGCTTCCAAGACCTAGTGGCCGTGGACCTCTGTTGACCTTTGACCCTCTACGATCTGGTGGATACAAATTGCCCCCTTAAGGTCACTCTTCATGGAGCTCAGGGTTAGCGACCTTGAAGATTTGCTGGCGGTTATCTTTGGACTTTTTGCCATCTGAAACATGACTCTTTGAATTTCGAAATAATTTTGCTTCTCCATGTGGCCGCGGTTTAGTGGAGAGGCATGATCTAGGGAACTTGTCGGCAATAATCATTAATTTGATTGATGCCTTTTCGCTGCCCAAGGAAATACGCGGCCGTTACACTGTGTTTTCTCTCCCTTATTTAAACTCTTCCCTTTACTCCCGTGTCCCCTTTCATTTTCTGTTTATCTAGCTAAGAGTTTCTCCTGCCTCAGTACTATTTTTCGTTCAAAAGCATTCAGAAATTCTTGCTTCTCAAGGTAATATTTCTTTATCATTTCTGAATCTCTTGGGTAGTTTTCAAGATAATTAGAATGACAAGCGAAGGAGAGGAGGTTTCCTTAGTAAGTGCTGAATACTCAGATAGGGAGGAAGTGGAGCCTGGGATATAGGCTGACCAGGCGGAGAGTGAAAGAAAGGAAGAGGAGGCGGAGGCAAGTTCAAGCAGACGGTCTTCGGCGGCAGTAGCCCCAGAAGAAGATTTGCACTGGGCGGCTAAGGATATTTCCTCACAGGTAGTGGAAGAGGATTTGTGTGCCATCCGTCGCCATTGTAACATACCGGATGACGTGGCCTTCTGGATCCCTCATGAGGGGAAAAGAGCCCACAATTCTCCTAAGGGATGCGTGTCCGTGAACACGAAAATGTTTGATACGGGGTTCAGAATTCCTCTTCCCAGACCTGTTACCAAGTTGTTGCAGTTTTGGGGGGTTGTTCCTCTCAGATACCGCCAATCAGGTGGAGGACCGTAATAGGGGTCTTTGCTTTCTAGCAGCGCAAGGGCTAGGGGTATCCCAGTCCCGAGGATTTTGACTCTTACTACTTGTTGAAATCTTCGCCTTCTAGAGGGAATGGTTGGTATTATGTGGCAGCTCGCCCAAAATCAGGAGGCCAACGCCTTTAGGGTAACCTAGTGAAAGGGATCTAGGAGTCAGTCTCAGATTGGAAAGAAAACTGGTTCTAGGTAGGAGGCAATTGGAGAACCCCGCCGAGCCTGAATCACCAAGATATGAGCGTGGCTACGAGCTATGTGAAAGCCAGTAAGTGGCTGTCAATAAATATTTCTTTGGAGCCATTGAGCTAATACTTAAATTTTTCCTTTTCAGATCGGAGAAGACAGGCCGCAGTTGATATCTCTGTCCTTTAAGTTTCATCATGTAACTTTTGAAGGAACACTTCTTGGGGTTGAGTTTCATCCTGTAACTTCTGAGGATTTGAAATATTCTGGAGAGGTCCTCGATGTGTTGCTTTGCTTGAAGGCTTTTGACGAGCATGTCGTTGATAAACCTCTATAGTCTTGCCAAGCTAACTCTTGAACATGGAATTCACCAACCGTTAGTAAGTTGCTCCGTCATTTTTCAATCCGAACGGCATCATTTTGTAACAATAGAGCCCTTAGTCTGTTATGAACAAGGTGTGCTCCTCGTCTCCTGGGTGCATAGGGATTTGGTGGTAACCAGAATAAGTGTCCATGAAGCTTAACAGCTCGTGACCGGCTGTGGCATCGGCCATCTAGTCGATTCTGGGTAAGGGAAAGCTATCTTATGCTTTGTTTAAGTTCGTGAAATCAATGCAGATTCTCCAGCTTCCATCGCCCTTTTTGACAGGACTGGATTGGCTACCTACTGAGGATACAATGCTT
>CAVNYN010242811.1:0-10217 GCA_963692815.1 Nyctanthes arbor-tristis | reverse complement strand
TCTGTCCTCAACCTTTTAATTACTATTGTAAATTCCTAATAAAATTACTAGTAAGACGGTCTACTCTAAATATGCCTCGCTCCTTTTGCTGCCGTCAGAATATTGTGATGCTATTTAAGAACTTACCATCAAAGTGATGCCATTTTCGGTAGCAAAATGAAAAATCTGTCTTGCAATCCATAATTGGTGGATTAGATTGGATTGATACAGATAACAAATCCAGGGCAAATTAGGGTGATAATCACATTGAATGATATTAGATTAGAATTAGAGTATTTGGGTTATGTTCGATTTTCTATAAATTAAAAATCAATTTTTTGGACAGATCTACCCAATCCGTATCCGCCATGTGATCTATGGTAGATTAAGAAATTCGATCCGATTCATCACGTCGATAGTTAGATCGACAACTTTTTTTGGTGTAGATTGATATCAACTAAGACAATTATAGATCAAGTTTTTCTATTATCATTTTCTCTGACTGGTGACATTTGGGTTGTGTTGGAGTAGGTTAAAGTAAGCGAACTAGATCGGAAGAGCACACGTCTGATTAATGGTATAACGACAATTTTAGTAAATATTAATAGTAAAAAATTAAAATGTCAGGTACAAAAAGTACTAATAAGGATATAACACTAGAAAAATAAAAATAAAAGGTTGGGGGACCTATAGTGGAAATAAAGAATTGAAGGTAAAATAGTCATTTTGATAGTGGTTAATAGTGAAAATTGAAAGGCTGTGGATGAAAAGTGACGTTGGGGACATAATATGATAACAAATGAAAGGTCAGAGACCTAGTAGGCCCAAAAACAAGAATAGGGACAAAATTGATAGAAAGTTAAAAGGTTGAGGACCTACAATGAAAATTACCCTTAAAATAAAATGGAAAGTTATGGGTTGGTCTTTTTTCTTCTGAGTACTCTCAAATTATTACTGATGGTTTCAGCTCCCTTTGCAAGTGGTTAGAAGCACAGAAGAAAAATGAATATCAACAGCTATTGGCCAGTGATCACAACTAGATGCAATGGCAAAAACCTTCATCTAAACATGTAAAATACAACATTCGTGAAACTTATTGGGGAGCATAACAACTTCGGAATTGGAATGATTTTGAGAGATGATAGTGGTGAATTCATTAGCTGTAAGACGTTGGTTACGGCAGGTTGGTACTCAGTAAAGGAAGTAAAAGCTACTAGGTTGATGGAGGCATTAATCTGTTGGATCTCAGCTTTGGAATGTAAGACCAATTATTGTGGCCCACATAATATTAGCGGACTAACCGGCTAAAACTAATTGGTTAGTTATTGGTGGTTTCTTAACTAATTACTTTGATGAAAAGTAGGTAGTGTCTTGGGCCCAAAGAAATTGGTGTCTATTGTTTCAAGAAACTTGTTTTCTTGGGCATAAAGAAATTGCCTCTCTCTACCTAAAAATATGAATGGAACCCATCAGTTATGTATATTCAATTATAGAAGGCTAAGAGGGAGAACGGTTTCTACTCTTGTGTTTCTCTGCAGCTTTCAATTAAAGTAATTGTCATGGATCAATGTACGTTGTAATGAACCTTGAATATTTATTTATGTATATGTGAAAGTTAGAAATTCTAAAGATTTAGGAATTAGGGTTCATGTAAATTATATCGTCACATGAATAATTAATTGCTAACATGTGGTATCATAGCCATTGTTGAAGAACTCTTAATTTTCCATGAAGGATAAAAGTTTAAATATGATATATATTTAAATATATATATATATTCATTCGAATAGGAGTTGTCATAACAGTTTAATTTTAAATGGAATCAATAATTATATATGATAATACGGATTAATTATTAGAATTATTGTCTTATAATCGACCCATTATTATGCTCTAATTAATTTCATGTATTAACGGTATGGGAATTGCGGCCTCGTTTTTGGTAAAGCACCATGAATTTATTTGTTTGATTTGTTGTTGTATATAATGTGCTTCAAGTACACATACAAATCAATGATGGATACATGCCCGATGCTTTATTCATATGTCCTAAACTAATAGTGTATGGTTCAATATTAGTTTATTATTACGTGTTTCGTGCTTCCAATTTACTACATGTCTTATATATTAGTGTTACGCCGTTTTAAGTCTTAATTGAATGGTGGCTATGCTAATGTGTATTCGGTTACATTACTGGAATTTAAAGGATAAAGATAATATCATCTAGTTTAATGTTCAATTATAGATAGAATTTGTTAGTCACCAAAATGGCTAAACTTTAAAGTTACAAACATTAAATAATATAATAGCCCGCTATCAATTACTTGTGATGAATGGATGTTAATAAATGAAGATAGCTAATTGATGTTCAAGATTATTAAAATTGTTGAGGATCGCCCAAAGGGTGATTAGTTAATTTTATTAATCTAGAACATAATCGTGGTTAATTAATGTACCAAATTAGATATATTTTGTATATCCAAAGATAACACACATGTCTAATTGGAGTATGTTTAATTACCAAAATTGAAAATTTATATATAGCATCATTATGTTTATTAAAGTTGTCTATCGTTGTATCACCCAAAGGAGAACATCGATGTACATTTATGATTGTGTAATCTGAATCTGAATTAAATATATAACTTAAGTTAAACTCAAAGCATTAACGTTGAGTATCTATATTTTGCAGCATCTATTCCTTTTTCCCTTCATTTGCAAGCTGCATCTGTTCCACTATTCAATGAGCTCAATTATTCTGACTAGAGTGAACAAGTTAGTTCAACTTAGGTGTTTTAGACTTGGACTTGGCACGCCAAGTTGAGCAACCTACTGAGCTCACTGATGAGAGCAGTGATAAAGAATGTCATTCTATAAAAATTGGGAAAGGTCCAACCTATTAAACTTTATGTTCATTCGAATGACTTTGGCAAAGAACATCAAGTCTATTATTCCCAAAACTGAAAATGCTAAGGAACTTATGAAGTTTGTTGAAGAATGGTCTCAGACTGCTGACAAGTCACTTGTTGGGACACTAATGAGTACTTTAACCACTATGAATTTGATGTTTCTCATCCTATGCATGAACATGTCATTGCGATGACTAATAGTGCAGCAAGACTATGGGAATAAATGTTGATCAGAAGTTCCTAGTATAGTTCATTATCAATTCCTTGCCTCTTGAGTATGGTCTACTCCATATGAACTGTAATACGTTGAAGGACAAGTGGAATGTGAATGATTTGTACATTATGCTTGTGTAAGAGGAGACAAGGCATAATAATCAAGGAACTCGTTCCGTTCAATTTGTGAGTAATCAAGGAGATGGAAAGAAATATAAAAAGAAATCTGGAAACTACACTAAAGATGGACCACTAAAAATTAATAAGTCTTCCATCCAAATCCACAAGAAGGAACATAAGAAGGATCTATGCCATTTCTGTCGTAAGCCCGGGCACTATCAGAAAGATTGCCAGAAACGTAAGGCGTGGTTCGAAAGAAAAGATAAGCGTAATGTTTTCATATGTTTCAAATCTAATTTGGCAGAAGTTCCTTCTAACACTTGGTGGATTGATTTTGGATCTACTATTCAAGTTTCCAATACAATGAAGGGATTCCTTACAATCCGAACCATAAAGCCAAATGAAAGATTCATCATGGAAAATCGAGTGAAAGCTCCTGTTGAAGCCATTGGAACTCACGTTTAGTTTTGATACTAAATTTCATCTAGATTTGTCAAAAACCTTTTTATGTACCTTTAATTTCTCAAAACTTAATTTCATTGTCAAGGCTAGATGTTACTTGCTTCAAGTTTGAATGTGAGAATGAATGTTTTAAGTTGCTTAAACATGGTCGTATTGTTGGTTCTGGTTTTCATTGTGATTGCCTATATAAATTTAATCTTGACAATCACTTTGTTGAGAGCCTTTTAACCCTGCGTCATAATGTTGGTACTTAACATGGTTCAGTGAATGAAAATTCTGCTTACTTGTGGCATAAATGGTTGGGGTCATATATTTAAAGAAAGAATACAAAGATTGGAAAAGAATAAAATTCTTTCAGAATTTGATTTTACTAATCTTGGAGTATGCGTAGATTGTATTAAGGGAAAACAAACCAGAAATACAAAGAAAGGAGCCACAAAGAGCACATAGCTTCTTGAGATTATACACACGGGCATATGTGGACCTTTTGATATTCCATCTTTTGGTGGAGAAAAAAGATGTTCATTACTTTTATTGACGATTTTTCACGTTATACATATGTCTACTTGTTATATGAAAAATCTCAAGCAGTAAATGCATTAGAGATTTTTATTAATGAAGTTGGAAGGCAATTAGACAGAAAGGTGCAAATTGTTAGATCTAACAAAGGTGGTGAATATTTTGGCTGATATAATAAAACTAGACAACACCCGAGTCCATTTGCTAAATTTCTTCAAAGTCTGGCATACAATATACTATGCCAGGGACACCAGAATAAAATGGTGTGGCTGAAAGGCATAATCGTACTTTAATTGTAATGGTTAAGTGTACGTTATCTAATTCATCTTTACCCATAGCTTTGTGGATGTACACCCTAAAGACTGCCATGTATTTGCTTAATAGGGTTCCCACTAAAGCAGTTCTAAAAACTCCTTTTGAGTTATAGACTAGTAAGAAACCCAGCTTAAGGCACTTGTATGTTTGGGGTTTCCGACAGAAGTAAGGATTTATAATCCACATGAAAAGAAACTGGACTTAAGAACAACCAGTGATTCTTCATTGGTTATTTAGAAATATCAAAGGGGTATAGATTTCACTATCCTAACCATAGTACGAGAATTGTTGAAACTGGAAATGCTAGGTTCATTGAAAATGGCGAAGTCAGTGGGAGTGTAGAACCAAGTAATGTGGAGATTCAAAAAGCTATTGTCCTAAACTCCTTCTAATGTTGTTATTCCACCAATTGTTGAACGTCATGACAATTTAGCAGAACAACAAATTAATGATCCAACACCTAACAATTAAAAGTGCATCACAAGGAATACCATTAAAATGATCAGAAAGGCAACGTAGATCAGCTATTCCTGATGATTATTTGGTTTATCTACAAGAGTTTGAATTTGACTTGGGAATTGTAGATGATGATCCAGTTTCATTTTCGCAAGCCATTAACAGTGTTAATTTTGATAAATGGGTAGATGTCAAAATCAAGCCTAGGTTCTCGTTGACTTACCTAAATTGAATAAAAGAGTTGGTTGCAAGTGGGTCTTTAAGACCAAGCGTATCTCTAAGGGTAATATCGAACGATATAAAACTAGACTGTTGCTAAAGGCTACACTAAAAAAGACGACATATACCACAAAGAGACCTTTTCACCTGTCTCCAAGAAAGATTCTTTCAGAATTATTATGACTTTAATAGCTCATTATGACTTAGAGTTACATCAAATGGATGTGAAAACAGCCTTTCTCAATGGAAATTTAGATGAAGTTTATATGAATCAACTTGAAGGTTTTCTAGTTGAAGGAAAGGAACACATACTACAAGAAATTACAGTTTTCCCTACAAAAAGTTTTTGTAGGGAAAAGCTGAAATTTGCGTGCTAAGCTCTTTGCAGACAAAAGAATTTTGTGGCCGAATTTGTGACACAAACCTTGTGGGGAAATGCTTTAGGCTACGAAATTAGAAAATTTGTGGGCTAAAGCATAAGCCAATAAACCTTTTGGAGACGAATATAATTTGTCAGAGAAGATTTTTCCGGACAAACATGTTAGTTCGGGAAATTTTTTTTCCTCACGAAATAATTTTGTGGCCATGGCGCAAATTATTTGTGCGCTTAGTCTTACATTTTCTTACAAACATATTTTGTGTGCAAAGAATATTTTTAGTCTATAGCTTGCCCCACGCAAATGGTTTTGTAGACTAAGTCCTGTTTTTTCCGTACGAATAAATGACTGCATTGACATAATATTTGCAAATTAAATAATTTATCCTAACAACTAAAAGAATTGTTTAGTACATAGGTGTAAATTTACGAATAGAACCACAAACATGCTGTCTCTCTAGGAAACAATCATAACTATTCCAAGTCTTTCATGAATTTGATCTTCTCGGTCTCCCCAGAATTCTTCCCATCATAGTAGTTATCATTATCTGCAACAACATCATCTTCCTTATTACCAGTGTAAAATGCAGTAGAACAAAAGTTTCAACATGATCATGTGGGTGTTTTAATCGATAGACTAGATGCCAAGACTCCATCGTAGAATTGAGTTGTCGCCCAAGAACCTTCAAATCTGCACGTCGATCAATACAGTATCATCAGGAAGCTACTATTTTGACCTCTTTACAATATATTCATCGGTATTGACAACCGTCTCATCCTATAAAATATTAACTTCACAACATAATATAAATGATTTTTTATTTTCAAAGCCATTAAACATGAAATATAAAATAGAATAAGCATTGACCACTTATCACCAAACTTGATCTTGCAACTCCGCAACACAGAAACTTAATACACAAATACTTTTATGCACAAATTTTCTTATCCCAAAGTCAAAATCACTGTAAATAATATCTAGGGACATGAAAAAGAAAAGCATTAGAAAAATGCTCATGAAATATTATATATGCAAATTTCTATGAAGTCAAGTCTAAAAATATTAACTAAAGACCAGATCGAGGAACATATGCCATTGAAAGCTTGACAAACGGTGAGATGGGTTGACTAATATTGATCAATTCTAAAACGAAGCATATAACTTGTCTATAGTTATACAGGGACCAAATTTAGTGCAGAGACGTTTGTGCCAATAGTTTGCACTGATGCCCCAAGAACTATGCTAATTAAATTTATGGACTATTAGAATGCACCATATCCGCAATCATAATACATGTTAGGGTTTTTTTTTTTTTTTTTTTTTAACATTTACATAATTCTCATAAGATATAAATTCCTAAACCAAAAAAATCTACTAGACGTCTAGACCTATTCTGAATATTCACAAGTAGTTTTAAACATCAAACATGCACATAAATAATCATTCAAGTCCAGTTTAATGTTGTGCGTTTAATTAGCAAAATTAAGTAGCAATTAAGCACGGCAGAATTAAACACAAAAATAAGTGTCTATGAATATGGGTATATACAACAGAATATCATGAGTCCCTCATTTTCCTATAGTGGGATATATATATCACATAATTATAAGCTAAGGTTCATGGAAATCTAAACACACACACATCTAAAAACACAAATCTTCAGGCAGCCAATTGCTAGTATGCTGATAGAGACACAAGAGAAAAATATGAGGCAAAGGATTTAATTGAAGGAAATTCACCAACTGATGGTTCTACTTTCCAGACGAATTCAGCTTCATCGTCATTATGCTTCCAAACGTCCAACTTGCTACGTTTGCATACAACTATACAAAATCACCAGAACAAGTGAACCCTCCATTAAATACAGATAAAAAATTCATATGAAAAGAATAAGAAATAGTCAACAAAATTCAAAATTTGAAACCATCAAGCGATTACAAATGTCACCTCTTGAAGTATTGTTTGCGGAGAAAGGCCGTAAAATCTGTAACCGGTGGTAGAGAAAAAAGCAAAAAGAGGGCGGCCATTCAGAAACTGAATCGGGTAGAAGAAGGGATATAAAGCTCTAAAAATTAAAGGACGCCAATTGGGATTAGAGGAAGGGGAGAACATAATTGAAAAATGTTTGGGGATTGGGCTCTCACGAATACACAAATTATTAAATAAATAAATGAGGGAACCCGCCTGCAACCTCACTTTGTAGGAGGAAATAATTTTGTTGGAAATGAATAAAATCTCCACAAAATGTCTTTTTTTCATTTTTTTTTATTTTTATTTTTTGGAGAGAAGTTAACTACGCCTACAAATCAGATTTTGTATGTGGAAATTTTGTAGAAAAATCAGGTACCAAGTTTGTGAAGGAAAAGGGATTTTTGCCTACAATCCTTACTTTATATGTGGAAATCAATATATGGACTTAAACAAGCTTCCCGTCAATGGTATCTTTAAGTTCAACGATACCGTCACTTCCTTTGGATTTAAAGAAAACATGGTTGATCGATGTATATCTGAAGGTTAGTGGGAGCAAGTTTATCTTTTTGATTTTGTATGTTGATGATATCTTACTTGCTACTAATGACCTTGTTTTTCTACACGAAGCTAAGAAATTTCTCTCTAAGAATTTTGAAATGAAAGAGATGGGAGACGCAACTTATGTGACTGGTATTGAAATATTTTGAGATAGATCACTAGGATTGTTGGGGTTGTCTATGAAGGCCTGTATCAAAAAAGTCTTAGAGAGATTTAAGGTGGAAAAATGTTCTACAAGTGTTCTTCCAAATCATAAAGGAGACAAGTTTAGTCTCATGCAATGTCCAAAGAATGAATTGGAACATCAACATATGACGAACATTTCCTTATGCATCAATTTTTGGGAGTTTAATGCTTGCACCTGTACCAGGTCAGACATCAGTTTTGCTGTCGGAATACTGGCAGGTATCACAGTACTCCCGGACTTGATCATTGGAAAGACGCAAAGAAAGTATTGAGATATTTGCAAGGAACGTAGACCACATACCCACTTGTCAGAGGTCTTATAATTTGGAGGTCATTGGATATTCAGATTCAAAATCTGCCAGATGTGTTGATACAAGGAAGGCAACATTTGGCTATTTATTTTGCTTGGCAGGAGGTGTTGGGCGGGTCCAGCCCATGATGATACCCAACTTAAACACAAGACATAAGTTGGAGGATGAATTAAGTAATTTGGTTGAATAAAAGTAGAAGTCTTGAGGGACACAAAATCCTAGACCAAATTGGATTTAGTTTGTTTAATATATATATATATATATGTTGAAGTGTGCGTAGGAGTTGAAGTGGGAAAGAAAACGAAATTCGGAAACCAAGAAAAGAAGGGTCACGCAGGTACACGGAAAAAGGAAAAAAAAGGCAAGAAAATTACGCACGGAAATTGAGAGAATTGGGAAAAAGAAAAAGTCAGTTTTGTTTGTTGATTAGTTGGTGTTCGACTTCTTCAAGTGGTGGTTTCTCCAAGTTAATTCTTGGAACGGAGTTAGGTGATAGTTTTCCTCATCTCTTATTGTTGTTGATTATTAGATTCCATCTATTGTTAGATGAGATATTTGTGGTGCCAATAATATTATTCTTGACGGTGTTGCGTGATTGTGGTTGTGTGTGATTACCTCTTGATTTAGGGCGATAATCTTGAGAGGATAAACATTGTATTCCCATTATTATTTGGTGATAGTGGAGTTGTCGGTTTGCCCCGTCGATTTTTCCTTCTCATTGGAGGGTTTTACGACGTTAAATAATTCCTGGTGTTATTTACGTTTCCGCACGTATATTATTGATTGACTATTTTAATCACACGGGTTTAGGGAAATTGGTTAAATTCCCAACATGAGGAGCCATATCATGGAAAAGTGTGAAGCAATCAGTCATTGTTGCATCCATTACTGTTAATGGAAATTGGCTACTAAACTTTATTTCAGGACTTGGGATTTTCAACAGCATTGCCAAGCCACTGAAAATTTGTTGTGATAATTCTGCAGTAGTCTTCTTTTCAAAGAATGTCAAGTATTCTAAAGGTGCTAAACATATGGAATTGAAGTACTTTGCCGTAAAAGAAGAAGTTCAAAAACAAAGAGTGTCAGTTGAGCACATTAATTAGCACTAGTTTTATGATTGCAAACCCATTAACGAAAGAATTTTCCACCAAGGACATTTATTAAACATGTCGAAAGAATGGGCATTACCAAAATAGTCATGACATTATTTAATTTATGATGTTTATGTATTTGACACTCTGAGCTCAATTATGTTGTTTTTGATGAACTAGTAAGAAAAATTTGCTTTGCACGTGGTTTTGTTAATCAACATTCATGAGCTTTGTCTTTATAAAGCAAACAAAACTGACCTTGGCAATGCGCACGGAACAATTATTAATCAGTTTCAAAACATTATTTTTATAAAATAAGTATTGAGTAAATTATCTCTTTAGTAACAGAATATTGCAGAAGTCACGATACTAAAGCAAACCATATAATATTCAATTTATTGCTTATTACTAAATAAAGCAAACCATATAAGAAGTAACTTACAACCTTGTGCATAACTTATAATAGCTGGATAACTCACTCCAAATTCTTGGTTGTATATTCATTCATAAAATAATGTAACTCTTATAAAC
>CAVNYN010242809.1:0-34877 GCA_963692815.1 Nyctanthes arbor-tristis | reverse complement strand
TTACACGTGTTTAATTAATTAATTAATTAATATTTGATTAACTAAGAAAATGTTGACTTGTAAATTAAATAAACACGTGTAAGGCTTTTATTGGACGGACAGCAAGCGAGACAGGGTTTGGGGACAGCAGATCCGGACTCATCATCATGACGTCCATTACTGTCAAAAAAAAAAAAACATCATGATGTCCATGGCCCAAAGCAAATAAAAGGACTCCGCACAAAGATTTAACTCTATATATATATATATATATATATTTTGAAAGCATATATATATATATTTGTCCATTTTTTTTCTTTTTGTTTATACAGTCATATATTAATTAATTAATAAAAACAATAAAATTGTACGTGAAAAGTAATTTTTCATAATGTAATAATTTATTTGCACCTATTCACCTTTCGCAAAATGCTGATGTAGCCTTGCAGCTTTGGATTCAAAGACTCGACTACCAAAAAAAATAAAAAAATAAAAAAATGAGGAAATTACTATGTAAAGAACAAAATTCTTAGGACAAAGTGCAACGCCCGATGTCTAATTGAAAACATAGTGTTATAAAACATGCATTTTTTAAAAAACATAGGTGGAAACTGTTTGTAAATTATTTAAAACATGTAAAGAAGAAAATAATTTCATAAACAATTAATTGGCCAAATGTAGCGACCGGAATTTTCTTAATTGAAAATTTCTATTTTAAAAGATTTTCTTATTTTTAATATTGGTCACGATAAAGAATTAAAAGAATTTGTATCTCTCATCACATTTTATTTTAAAGAAAATCTAAAGTTTATTATTAATTAGATTTTTACTTCTAAATATTAGACTTGAGTCCAATTAATTAGCAAGTCTGGTATCAGAGAAGATTTCTCGGTGTTCGACCCATATACTTATTTAGAATCAAGCGCAATTTGTTGTTTGAGCACAAATTTTATTTACTTTTAGCCCACAAATTCTAAGCCGAGTTCTTGCTCATATTAAGTAAAACAAACTTTGAGTCCAAAATAAGCCCAATTTGAAATAAAGCAAAAGCCTAACAATCCTTGGACCCATTATACCCTTAATCCACGTTGAAAACAATCTGATAACCTACCTGAACAGACTCTACCATTGGAAATCCCTCAACCCAGATTTTCCTGTAATCCCTCAATCGGAGAATCCCTTTCCTTTTGTGTATATATATAGGCAATCGCACCCTATCAGAGAATCCGCCCCCAGAAACAATTCACGGCAACAAGAAGCAAAAGAATCCATTTGGAAGCTATACACTTCACATTTACGCCCCACTTACACCTTCATATTTAGTAATTTTACACTCGACCTACTGCAAGAAATTCCAGAATTTAGCCATACATCTCCTACACGAGCAAAACACACACAGAGATACACGAATCACATTCACAAATTTCCAATACATATTCAGCAGAAAGATACAAACAGATTCACACTCCCAGAAGTACCAATTCAGTTCAAAAATTACATACAAACAAAATTCCCAGCAATCCCCCGAAATTACACCAAGGAAATTTCAAGTCTTCTTTACGGGGATAGAAAGGTTTACATTGCAAACACACACAAAAAAAAACTGGCAGCCACTACTGCCTTTGAGTCGAACCCATTTCAATCACCCATTGTTGCTCATTTTCGAGCCAACTCCAATCCGTGCCTCCAAAATCAGCCAGTGTCGACCCATCGCCTTTCATCCATTCACCCGCACCCTTTTCCGCAATCAATACGCCACCGTCCCTTCATCCATTTACCAGCTGCAAGTCTCCGCAAACAACCCTAGAGTCTCCTCAAACCAAGACCCACACAAGAAAATTCAGACAAATCCAAGAACCCAAACCAAAACCCAAAGAACCATTCGAACTCACCTTCGCCAAGCCTCAACCGCGACTCCATTTCGAACCCAATCCTCTAACACTACTCACTGCCTTCTCGCGAAACCTTCGTTCCAAACTGTTCCGCCCTGCTGACCCTCGAACCCGGGACATCTCTCCCTCTCGCGACCCAGTTGGCACCTTAGTCGCGAACCACCACAGCATCGACCCCCCTAAACCATCGAATTACTTGCGACTCGAACACTCCAGTGCAAACCCAAAGCCTTGACCTTCATCTCCAAGAACTCGAGCACCCTCGGCTGCTCCTCGAACTCTCCCAGACTCTTCCTGTTGGCCGATTTGGATTAGAATCGGGGATTTCCATGAAATCTTATTTGATCTTCAGGTCCTCAGGTTTGAATCATGATCACTTTAGTACTCTGTTCAATTCCAAGCCTTTAGTTAGTCCTTGAGTTTTGTTCTACGTGATTTCAGTCCCTATAGTTCTATCAGTGTTTAAGTTGACTCAAAAGTTTTAGTCTTATCGATTTTAGTCCCTCATCTTTTGAAAGACTCCATTTCCATCCTAAGAGTTCTAGTAGAGTTTCCAAAGCTTATGATTTAGTCCAAAACTTTCAAAGTTCACAATTTATTTACACTTTTATTTAGTTTTTAAACATTTTCAAATTTCTAACATTTAATTATTTATTTGTTAGACGAGAACATAATTTGACTCATAATTGACCGTTCAGTTGCTCAAATTTAAAAAGGAAATCCGTTTAGGGTAGATTTCCTTGCTAAAGTTGTTTTCAACGTTATATGCGTACATTTTATGAAAAATATGATGTAATTACATGTTATGGATTTATGCATGTGCTTAGGTTATTTATGGTATGAATATAAAAGTATGTGCATAATTGACTCACATTAATCGGGAGCCCATAGACTTAGCTCACCTAAATCGGAAGCCCATAGGCCTAGCTTACCATAATTGGGAGTCAGACTCCGTTAGTTTGGCGGGCTTAAAGACATAATTTGTATATGTATATGTATTAAATGGCATAACATGTATTGCTTATTTTAAAGGTTGTGCGTGGGAATCTACTCACTCCTTTATTTCAAAAACATTACAGGTCCTGAAACTGACAGCGACTTGACGGGGGATGTCAATTGATAAAGAAATGGATTTAATGTTTATTTGTTAACATTCAATTTGCATTGATTAATTATCAACATTGGTGCATTTTCAAAGTGGATAATATTTGACGATGATTTGAGCATTTGTTAAGTATTGACAATGGTTAACTTGGAGATTATTTATGAAATATTATTATGTTGTTTATTTTAAGTGAAGAAAAAAAATTCAGCACTTATTTATACAAATGTCAACTTTCTGAGTTTAATGAAGAAAAATAAAGAAGTTTAGAAGCATCTCGAGTGCTTAGAACTCGGGACACTACAGTTTGGTATCAGAGCGAGGTCTATGTTTCTGTAGACTCGCTTAAAGAATATTTTGAAAAAGAAATGTGACTATTTTAACTTAATTGCTGCCCACTATCGTTCGCCCCGCCAACTCCAGGTAAAAACTTTGTTTGCTGCTTTCAAGAAAGTTTATCTTTTGGATACGATGTTTCAAGTTGCAAGTATATTTTATTTATCTGCTTGGAAATATATGCATGCATTTAAGAAGGAAAAGGGTACATGATATAGATTGACAGATAACATGTAAAGGGTTTAAAAGGTAATTATCGTATTCTAACAAAGAAAAGACAAGTTTTGTTAGAGTTTAAGCTAGCTATGGGCATAATATAAGCATAACGTGTATTTTAATAAAAACATGACCCACATAAAGTTAAAGAAAATTTCTTTTAAATCCTCGAAATATGGCTAAAAGTTATTAAAGTCTCCCACTAACTGGATCTTGCATAATTGGTTAACAAATATGGCAGCGGATAATAGAAATGGACAAGCCGAGGCTGCTATGTTAGATAATGAGAACTTCGTAGCTGGCCATAACTGGACCAAGGAGGAGTACGTGGGTCATTTTTGTGCAGCTCATACATGAGCTATGAACTTTAGATACTAGATGACCACAGCTCGGTCCCTTGGACATCTGATAGACACGTTTGATGAGGAAGAACAAACAGAAGCTACGAATGTCCACTTTCAACTCTACATGGCTCGAGGGAGGGACATTGATTTTGATCTCTTCTACGATATGCTTTTAGTGCATTAGGGAACGTATGCACATTATGGCGCTGTAGTCTTCCCCGATCCTACATCCACACCCGAGCCGAAAGAGGATCTGGAGGATGATCCTGAGGAGGAGATTCCCGAATAGATTCTTGAGGAGATTGCTGTGAAGATTCTCAGGAGATCCCTGATGGGATTTCTGAGGAGGAATCAAATGAGGAGTTAGAGAAAGATAAAGATATAGAGGTTTTGGGAGACTCAGAGCCAGAAACATCTACAACATGAGAAGACATACCCCCTCCGCCCAAGAAGCTTAGGGCATTGAGCAGTTGGATTAGCAACGATGATGACTAGAGATAATAGAGAGTTTAGAATAGTTGTCATTGTCCACATTGTATATGGTTCTTTTGAGAGTTTTTCTTTATTCATCCTAATTGTTAAGCATCATATGCTCCTTCGATGCACTTTTCTCGAAGGATTTTAATGAATAATAATAAATAAAGATTTTTCATGTTCCTTGAGTTGTTCATCTTTATCCTCTATTTTGTTGGAATATATATATATATATACGCCCTTCAAGTTACTAAAACGTAAACATTTGTTTTGTAAGGAAACGGTGTGCCCAACACAAACTGATATGCTCTGAGAGCTCATTAGGGTTGTGCAAGGTACGGTACAGGCCCCGGCTCCAGCTCTAGCACCGGCACTGAAACCAGCAGCACTTCCAGCTATCCCCTCGGCTCCAGTCATCGAACAGTTCTATCAGCACCAACCTCTGACATTTAACAGTGAGGGTGGGCCACTGGCTATAGATGAGTAGATCCACACAATGGAGAAAATTTTCCTCCTCATCTTATGCCACGAGGATCAGAAAGTCTTGTGTGCAGAATTCAAGTTTGTTGATGGGGCTGGACATTGGTGGGAGTCAGCATCCTGTACCAGGACTGATGAGGAGCTGAGGAACATGATTTCGGCTCAGTTTAAAATTGAGGTCATAAACAAGTATTTCCCCCAGGCCCTCCATGATCAGAAGGAATTGTAGTCTCTACAACTGATGCAGAGGGATAAGGACATCACAGCTTATGAAAGAAAATTCAAAGAGCTGTCCCACTTTGTCCCACACCTGGTGAGTACCTAGAACATGAGGTCCGGCACTTTGAGAGAGGCCTGCGACTTTAGATTTGGGAGATTGTTAGCGCCTTCAATCTCTCCGCCTATGGTGAGGTTGTGAAAAAGGCGCAAACAGTTGCTTACTCAAGGACGAAAATTAGGGGCCAGCCAGCTTAGAAGGATCACGGGAAGAGGAAGTGGTCTGACCAGAGCAAGAATAGGAACTATGGACTGGGATAGTACAAAAGGCAGAACACTGGGCCAAGTAGTGGCTAGAAAAGTGTTGCACCCCTACAGTGCCAGAAAAGTGGCTAGAACACTGGCCAAGTAGTGGCTAGAAAAGTGTTGCACCCTTACAGTGCCAGAAATGTAAAAAGCACCGCTATGGCCAGCCAGGCCACTTTGCCTACGAGTGTAACTATGGTGGGCCAAGCAGGGGCACGGATCAAGTGAAGAAGGAAAAGGCCAGGATCTTCGCCATGACCCATGAGGATACCGTGGAGGACCCAAATGTGATAGCAGGTATTCTCTCTATCTCGGGCACTCCTATATACGTTTTAATTAACTCCGGTGCTACGCATTCTTTCATATCTGTTGTATGTCTAGCTAGATTGAACATGGTAAGGGAGAGAACTGATGGCGTACTTAAGGTTAGTGTGCTGTCAGGTGGATCAATTGATACAGATGAGATAGCTAGGATAGTACAGATAGACTTTGACGGTATGATAATTAAGGCTGACTTGAATGTCATTAATATGGAAGATTTTGATATTATATTGGGAATGGACTAGTTAAGCACCAATCAGGCTACCATAATTTGTTAAGAAACGGAGGTAGCTTTTCGAAAGAAGAAGGACGAGAGTATGCGAATGTGTATTGACCATCGTGAACTGAATAAGTTGACGATTAAAAACAAATATCCACTCCTGAGAATTGAAGACCTGTTTGATCAGCTGAAGGAGTAGTTATATTCTCTAAGACCGACTTGAGGTCAGGTTATCACCAGCTGAAGATCAAGCCAGTAGATATACCTAAAACGGCGTTCAAAACCTATTACGGGCATTATGAATTTACCTCAATGCCCTTCGGCCCGACGAATGCCCCTGCAGTATTTATGGACTTGATGAATCATGTGTTCTATGAATATTTGGATCAGTTTGTTATCGTGTTCATCGATGACGTCCTAATATACTCGCGAAGCTCGGAACAAGTCGAACATCTGAGGACTTTGTTGGAAACTCTACGGAGGGAAAGATTGTATACCAAATTCAAGAAGTGTGAATTTTGGATGGATCACGTAGGTTTTCTAGGCCATGTGGTGATGGCTAAGGGGATTGAGGTGGACCCCGTTAAAGTTGAGGCTGTTACTAACTAGTCTTCGCCTACCAATGCCATTGAGGTGAGAAGCTTTCTAGGTTTGGCAAGATATTATCAACGATTCATAGAGGGCTTTTCCAAGATAGCAGGTCCAATGTCGTGACTCACCCAAAAGAGTGAGAAGTTCATTTGGACAGATAAAAGCGAACAGAGTTTCCAGGAGCTGAAAAAGAGATTGGTGTCGGTACCAGTGTTGAAGATGTCAAATGGCTCTGACGAATTTGTAATCTACAGTGACGCATCAAAACTGGGGTTAGGTTATGTTTTAATGCAGAAGGTAAGGTGATTGCCTATGTGTCTAGGCAATTGAAACCCTATGAGGAGAACTACTCGACTAATGATCTTGAACTCGCCGCTTTAGTGTACGCTTTAAAGATCTGGCGACACTGTATATACGGGAGTAAATGTGAGATTTATACCGACTATAAGAGCCTCAAGTACTTCTTCACTTAGAAGGAGTTAAACATGAGGCAAAAAGGATAGTTAAAGTTGGTCAGGAATTATGACTGTGATATCCTGTACCACCCAGGTAAGGCTAACATAGCCGCAGATGCCTTGAGTAGAAAGAGTAGGGGTCAATTGTCAGCACTTGGTACCGATCAAGACCGGTTAAGTAAGGATTTTGAGAATCTGAGAATCGAAGTTGTTGCACCGCAAGGATGGAGATCGGTAGTGATTGCCAGTTTGACGGTCAAACCAGATTTAAGGGACAGAATTATTGTAGCATAGAAGGATGATTAGTTCTTGGAAAAGATACGAGCTGAGGTTGGAACGGAAATGAGGAAGGGATTCGTAATCTCTACTGACGGCGCTCTTAGAAACAATGAGCTCCGAGACAAGATTTTAATTGAAGCCCATTTTGCCCTATATGCTACACATCTAGGAGGTACTAAGATATACCGAGACTTGTGCAAAACCTTCTGTTGGAGAAACATGAAGGAAAGTATCACTAAGTTTGTCACAGAATAGCTGGTGTGCCAACAAGTAAAAGCTGAGCATCAGTGACCGTCAGGGTTGTTGAATCCTTTGGAGATTCCCAAGTGGAAATGGGAAAAGATTGCCATGGATTTTGTAGTGGGTCTCTCCAGATCAGCGAGTAAGTACGATGCCATTTAGGTTATTGTAGACTGACTCACAAAATATACTCATTTCCTGCCAATCCATATGAATCTCCACTTGGATCAGCTCATTCAAATCTGCATCAAAGAGATTGTGTGACTTCACAGAGTGCTGGTATCCATCGTATCAGACAGAGATCCATGGATTATGGA
Organism: Nyctanthes arbor-tristis; assembly: GCA_963692815.1. Classification (NCBI taxonomy): domain Eukaryota; kingdom Viridiplantae; phylum Streptophyta; class Magnoliopsida; order Lamiales; family Oleaceae; genus Nyctanthes; species Nyctanthes arbor-tristis. The sequence goes on along the minus strand of CAVNYN010242809.1, from coordinate 27,109 downwards.
GGTCATTACAGACCGTGATGGGCACTAAGCTGAAGTTCAGCACAGCCTACCACGTCTAGATAGATGGACAGTCTGAACGGATGATCCAGATATTGGAAGACATGCTGAGAGCATGTGTTTTGGACCTGGGGATAGTTGGGAAACTCATTTGCCGTTAGTCGAGTTTGCCTATAACAACAGTTTTCAGGCAACTATTGGTATGGCCTTATATGAAGCTCTATATGGCCGGCGATATCGTTCACCAATTTAATGGGATGAAGTCAGCAGAGGAAGATGTTGGGGCCTGAGTTTGTCAGGAAGACCATGTAGGCTATTGAAAAGGTGTTGGGGCAAGGATTAAGGTTGCACAGGATTGACAGAAAAGTTACACCGATTAGAAGAGGAAAAGCATGGATTTCCAGGTCGGGGAGAAAGTTTTTCTCAAAGTGGCGCCAATGAAGGCTGTACTTCGTTTTGGTAAGAACGGGAAGCTGAGACCGAGGTACATCGGCCCATTTGAGATATTAGAAAGAGTTAGAAACTTGGCGTATCGTTTGGCATTACCTCTAGAACTTTCAGCAATGCATAACGTATTCCACGTATCTATGTTGAGTAAGTATGTTCCGACCAAAGTCATGTGATTAGTGTTTAGTCAGTTAAGGTTCGGGAAAATCTGACCTACGATGAAGTGCCAACCGCTATACTTGACAGAAAAGTACATGTTTTGAGGAATCGAGAGATTCTGTTACTTAAAATCCCGTAGGGCGGCCACAGTAGCGAAGAGACTACGTGAGAAAGAGAAGCAGATATACTGTACAAGTGTCCAGAATTAACAGAACAAGTAAGCCAAATTTTGAGGATGAAATTGAAATAAGTGGTAAGGGGTTGTAACGACCAGAATTTTCTTAATTGAAAATTTCTATTTTAAAAGATTCTAAAAGAATTGAAGCATGTCTCTAGCAACGTAATCTGTTATTTTTAATATTGGTCAGGATAAAGATTTAAAAGTATGTGTCGCTCGTCATATATATATATATATATATATAAAAGGAAAGAAGTCTGCAGTACCTGTTATTGCATTTTTCCCGTCAAAACTGTCTTAAATGAGGTCATTTTAGACTTTTTCTTACATGTTGGTAAATTTTGCGGTAAATTGTAGATTACAATTTTCTTTTTTTAATTAATTAGAGATTATGATCCTTAACTATTATCATCTTCAAGAATCTTTTGCAGAGGTTTTACAAATCCTTTGTAATTTTATTATCTTTGCTAATTGACGGCTAGGATCTCGCAAATTTAAGATTTCTATACCGATGTATCTTATCTTCTTAATATTTTGCTGGAATAATTTCTATTCCGATCTTTTTGATTTTTTTAATTCAAAATTTTTTAATATATATCTTATCTATGAAATATTTCGTAAATTATATTAGAGTATTTCGTTTTTAGCTAATACATTAATTTTTAATAACTTTTATACGTTTTTAATCAAGTTGTTGTTACCTTACTTCTTTCATATATAATAAATGTGATTTAATTAACGTTCCATAGTTTACAAAATTTCCACGGTATAGTCATGAAGAAGAATGAAATGTTTAATTTCTTGATGTATAAGAATAATAATATGTCAGGGGCGGGATCAGGTATGCTACCCTGTTACCCTACCCATCAAAATTTTTTTCTCATCCCCACTTAAATTGGGGACGGATCGAGGACAAGTTAGTACGGATAATTCATATTACTCAGTTATTGGCCAATTTAAATATATTTATATATTTTTATTTTTAGTTTTTGTTTAATAAATAGTATTATGAACATTAAAATTGTAATTGAAATAACTAAACTTTCTTGATAAGTTTTATCATCTTTTCACTTTTCAAATCCTTAGAATTTTTAGTAAATATTCTTATTTTTATCAAAAAACAGTTAAACAGGCCGGGTAAGAGTAAAATTATCATAACCTTAATTCCCCGACTTATTGCTAAGTAGGGTTGATTTTTTTTATCTCATCCCCGATCTAATTACCCTTTTGGTTTGGTATTCTTCGTCTTAATATGATTGGGTACCCGTATGTATCGAGTTTTATTGGTTTTTTCAACTCATATTAAAGTCACTTAATAGCATTTCATTCCATTCCATTCCATATCGAGTAAGCATATAATAACTATTAGTGGACAACAAGAGATCAAAACATTGCAATTTGGTGTGACTAATCATAAATTACTTAACTTTTCATGCTAATATTAGATAATCTTCCCGTGCGTTGCACGGGTGAAAATCAAATTTTATTTTAAAGAAAAACTAAAGTTTATTATTAATTGGATTTTTATTTCCAAATACGAGACTTGAGTCCAATTATTTAGTAAGTCCAACATCAAAGAAGATTTCTCTATGTTCGGCCCAAATCCTTATTTAGAATCAAGCGTAATATGTTGTTTGAGCCCAAATTTTATTTACTTTTAGCCCACAAATTCTAAGCCGAGTTCTTGGTCATATTATGTCAAACAAACTTTGAGTCCAAATTAAGCCCAGTTTGAATTAAAGCAAAGCCAAACAACCCTTGGACCCATTCTACCCTTAACCCACGTTGAAAACAATCTGATAACCTCCCTTAACAGGCCCTACCGTTAGAAATCCCTCACCCTAGATTTTCCTGCAATCCCTCAATCTTCTAGTGAATTTGAGCAACGTTCAAGTCCCTTTCCTTTCGTGTATATATAGGCAGTTGCAACCTATCAAAAAATCCATCCCCCGAAACAATTCATGGCAACAAGAAGCAAAAGAATCCATTTGGAAGCTGTACACTTCACATTTATGGCTCCACTTACACCTTCACATTTGACAATTTTACACTTGACCTACTGCAAGAAATTTCAGAATTTAGCCATACATCTCATACATGAGCTAAACACACAAAGAGATATGCGAATCACATTCACAAACAGTGGCGGAGCGAGGACCCGATAGTGGGAGGAGCCGGATCGAAAACTCAAAAAAATTCATGTAAGCTCCAATTTTTCAAAATAGTAAGCAAACTCAACTCAAGTGCATTACAAAATTTACAACAACTCAAAATCTAATACATTAGGTTAAAAAGTTAGTTGGACCGATAATTTTTTATTTTAGCAAATTTATCAATAAGAGAGTCTATATCTATTGTTAATTTTCAATTGGGGGAGTATTTTGGTGGGTATTTGATTCCTCATTTTATGTATTTCTTACATGCCCGAAGAAAGAGTGCAATGTAGTCTTGCCTTTCTTGCTAGGAGGTTGTTGTGTAGCCATAACTTCTTCTATGAAATCAAAGTATTTAATGAAATCCATTAGAAAATTTATTTTTGCCTTAGATAATTCACTTCCTAATCTTTTATAAAATAATATCGACAACCAACCAACAAGTCAAGAAACCAAATAATCAAAATTCAACCCTATACAAACAAATCTCCATAAATCACCAAAGCATGAATACTCATTTCTGAAATCATAAATTTGTGAACCATAATTCATTTTAACTCGCTAGATGCTAGTCGCTTCTCTAAATTTTTCATAAGAAATATCTTGCACTGACAAACTTAAATCTGATTGAAATAGGAAATATGGAGTAATTTGCTTGATGCCCCATGGCCCCCATCACCAAAAATATTCTCTCTTTTATCATTCTTCTAGATCATTAGCACAAATACAAAAAATTCAAACCAAGTTTTAAATTGTTAGAAGTCAAGTATGAGGTATCCATTCGCAAATCCATTATCCATGCTCATTCTTTTTATCTACCACCGCCATCAATGATGATGATGATGATGATGATGATGATGATGATAATAATAATAATAATAATAGAAACTAGATAAATGCTTAAAAGAATTCCAAGGGGCAAGGGCATACCGAGGCAAGTCAGGAACGAGTGCAGAAGCGGGTGCAAAACCATTAAACCAGCAATCTTGGTAGCATCAGTGCATTTCTAAGTTCTGAGTCTTCTGACGTATCTAATATATGAAATTGAGCTCTATATAAATATGAATGTTAGAGGTATTTGGCCATTTGCTTAGATTAGGGCAAAATCAATTTAAGGATTAGGGCTAGAATAAATTACCTATTGAAGTTGAAAAATAGATGAAGAAGAATCCCTCTGCCCTCTCCTCCGTTATCCAACATTTTCTTGCCAGAATGTTTGCTGTGGCCACCACTCGGAATCGGAATGAGGCTGCCGGTTGCTGGGACGCTCACGCCGGGTCTATCATTCGAAGGTTGTCAAAGGCTCGAAGCAGAGTTTGATTACTGGCTTCTTCGCGTTATGCTTTTGTTCCTTTTGGGCTGGGCCTCTCATTTTATTTTTATTGTTTCATTCATCTTGGGCCGTGGCAGAAGACCCCTGTGCCGAATTTGAAGACCCCTGGGCCGCCCATTCAAAAACTTTTTTTTTTTTTATATTTCTTAAGACAATAAAGTTGCTTGGGCGGAGACAGGCCTGGGCCGGGGCCTAGTATGGCCCCCCTTGTCTCTGCCAGTGCCTTGGACCCGCGACATCTCTTCCTTTCACGACCCGATTGGCACTTTAGTAGCGAACCACCACAACATCAGCACCCCCAAAGTATCAAACCATCCGCGATTTGAACACTGCAGCATAAACCTAAAGCCTTGACCTTTATCTCCACAAACTTGAGCACCATCGACTGCTCCTTGAACTCTCCTAGACTCTTTCTGTTCTTTGTTCAATTTGGGGCCGATTGGATTAGAATTAGGGATTTTCATGAAATCTTATTTGATCTTTAGGTCCCCATGTTTGAATCATGATCATTTTAGTCCTCAGCTCAATTCCAAGCCTTTAGTTAGTCCTTGAGTTTTGTTCTGCGTGATTTCAGTCCCTATAGTTCTATTAGTGTTTATACTGACTCAAACGTTTTAGTCTTATCAATTTTAATCCCTCATCTTTTGAAAAACTCTATTTCCATCCTAAGAGTTTTGGAAAACTATACTTCAACCCTAGAGTTTTTAAAATTTATGATTTAGTCCAAAACTTTCGAAGTTCACGATTTATTTACACTTTTGTTTGATTTTAAATATTTTCAAATTTCTAATATTTAATTCTTTATTTGCAAGACAAGGAGCATAATGTGACCCATACTTGATTGCCCAGTTGCTCAAACTCAAAAAGGAAAGCAGTTTAGTGTAGATTTCCTTACTAAATTGTTTTCAAAGTTATATGAGCATGCTTTATAAAAAATATGATGCAATTACATGTTATGGGTTTATGCATGTGCTTATGTAATTTATGATATGAATATGAAAGTATGCGCATAATTGGCTTACCTTAATTGGGAGTCAGGCTTTGTCATTTTTGGGGGGTTTAAAGACATAGTTTGCATGTGTATATCTGTTAAATGACATAAAATGTATTGCATGTTTTAAAGGTTGTGCGAGGGAATCTACTTCGAAATACTCACCCTTTTATTTCAAAACATTGGAAGTCCTGGAACTAGCAGTGGCTCGACGGGGGATGGCAATTGATAAACAGAAGGATTTAATGTTTATTTGTTAACATTCAATTTTCATTGATTAATTATCAACATTGTTGCATTTTCAAAGTGGATTATTTTGACGATGATTTGAGCATTTGTTAAGTATTGACAATGGCTACCTTGAAGATTATTTATGAAATATTATTATGTTGTTTATTTTAGATAAAGGAAAAAAAAATTCCGCACTTATTTATACAAATGTTAACTTTCTGCGTTTAATGAAGAAAAGTAAAGAAGTTTAGCAGCGTCTCGGGTACTTAGAACTCGGGGCGTTACACCAAATGGGTTAATATTATTGATAATAATTTTTGAATAACTTGTGCCAAAAAAAAAAAAAAAAAGAATAGCCAAAATCAGTCTTCAAATAAATCCTAACTTTAAACTTGACGTTCAATGAAGACATAAAAATAACATATCAAACCTTTTATTTATCTATTTATTTATTTTTTTTTGGTAGGATACATAATGTATCAAACTTGTCTGTTACTTTTTTTTTTTTAAAGATTGACTTGTCTGTTACCTAATCACAATGAAATTAGTAACTAGCTTGGCGCCCTTGTGGCTCTATTAATCCTCCACACGTCTCGCGCCATTCAAATTATTTGAAGTCAAAGATTGCGATGTATATAACAAATTATATATTGTTGGAATTAAGACAAATTCCCCAATTACACCATAGGACCATTGCTCAAAGAATTTAACTGAGACAAGGGAAAATAAAAGAACGAAGACAAATTTAACAGACTGTTAAAGCTTTCCACTATATGATTAATTTTCATTCGCCAAACCAATCCCCCAAGTATTTGGAATATAGATCGTCGAGCCGCCGACAACTCCCAGGGTTTACTAAAACAGGAGGTACTTTGCGAAAGACTATTGACTGACCTGTCGAGCTGATCTGACACCATCTACTAATTTCTATCCTTTGCCCAACTTGCAAAGAATAAAAGAAATCCCAATATGCTAGGTGTAGCCATTAGGTCGTAAAAGTCAGCAAAGGCCAAAGGTCAACAAAGGTCCTGATGACCTAACGACCAGAAGATCTAGAGATCTGATTCAGCGACCTTGAGGATGGATCTCTATTCCAGCGCTCCTGCGGTCTAAGGCGTTTGGGCATCACGACAGCAAGCTAATAGTGCCCGGACCTAACACTACAACCTAATGAGCAAACTAGCGCAGTAGCAGTATGGGAACCCACGTGGGAAATCATATCACTTACGGTTGATGGGACTCTAGTATTAAATGCGAAGCGGTGGTTATCTATTAGTCAAAAAGTGAAGGGTTAAACTCAGCCGATTTGACACTTATATCATTCTTGTACGTCCGGCATTAAATGCATACAATCATTGTTCCCATTCAAATAACAAATGTACACTATAAATAGCGGTAAATAGAATGGAGAAGGGGTTGGACACCCAAATCTCATTCTTCTTATCTTCAATACATTTATAGTCTTCCATTTATTACAAACATTCCTTATCTTTTTTACATTTATTTCTTACATTGATTCAAATACAAATTTCCTGTGAATACAAATCTTATTTGTTGAGTCAAAGGCTAAATTTAACATCAACAAATTGGCGCCGTCTGTGGGAAATTTTAGGAGAAGCTGTGTAAATCAAACACCCAGTGAAATCTAACCTTCGGTGAACGGAAATGAGTGGAAGACACTTTGAAAGACAAAAGATAAGAAATAGTAATGTCAGACTGCCTCTTGAGTTCTGAAAAAACTAGGGCACTGCCAGTGCCGGCCCTTCACGAGTGGCAGCGGCAGCAGAGACAGAAACTCTCTAGCGCAGAGGCCCTCGCTGAAGAAGTCCGGCGGTTGCAAAAACACCATCATCAACTTCCCAACAATTTATGATGGAATCCTCTTGTGGCAGCCCCTTTTGGCATGCCGAAAACATTGAAAGATATCCGACAAGGGTAAACCTTCAAAGCGAACACATCAGGAGAATTTTGAGCTTCATTTCGACCTAAATCTCCAGTCAGCCAGCTTCTAATTCAAGGGCTGCATTGCCTCTTTCGAGAAATGTGGCCAGAAGCAGTGTATTCACAAGGCTAGGACCCCACTTTCAGCGAGGTCCTAGACAGCCAAGGTCGCTGGAGCCTATACGACCCAATGAGCATAGACAGAGAAGAGAAAGCTGAACATCTACTCATCATGATAGCTATGCATCAAACTTACCTCCGTAGACATCTTGAGGCCAACGACCAGCAGATCCATGAGCTGGACGAGTTGAGGAAATGACTGAGTGACCTCAAGCAGAAACAGTCAAAAGGAAAGGGAGTTGACGACCTGTAGATCGGAAGAGCGTCGTGTGAAGGCCCCCCTTTCAACATCTCCATCTGCGAAGTCGTCATGCCGTCCAAAATGAAGCTCTCTCAGATAGGGACTTACAGCGGTGAGTCAGACCTAATCGCTCACCTTCACCGATACGTGTCTTGGATAGAGCCCCAGAACGGGATAAGAGCTATCATGTGCAAAGCTTTTTCGCTTACTTTAAAAGATAACATGCAAACCTGGTATGGCAACCTAGCCCTAGGATCTGTGCACAGTTGGAAGTAGCTCTCCTCAGAATTCACTTCCTAGTTTATGGGGTCAAAGGCCAGGGCCAATCCCAAGGAGATGTTGGGAACTATCAAGCAAGAGAAGTTGGAACTGCTCAAAAGTTATCTGGATCATTTCAACAGACAAGTCATGACCATGGAAAACGTGGCAGATGAATCACTTCTGATCACAGTTAAATCTGGCCTTTACAAAGATACCTGCTTTTGGTAGGCCATACACGAAGATCCCCTGAGTACTTATAAGGAGCTTCTGAGGCAGGTTGAGACATACATTAGTGCCGAGGAGGCCATTGAGGGGACCTCGCGAGCTGAAAAACCACAAAAAGTGAGAGGAAGGGTCAAAAGGCAAAAAAGGACCTGCGACGAGGCGAGAAGCCCTTTACCAAGCTCAACACCTCCGTTGAACACATCTTTAACATCCTACAGAATGATCTAATTTTACCTAAGGCAATGCCTCTAAAGAGACAGTTGAAAGACGCTAACCAGTCCAGGTACTGGAAATACCACTGGAATGTGGGACACAACACGAACGAGTGCAGACATCTCAAACAAGAGATCAAGAAGCTAATTGGATAGGGATACTTGAGTGAATACGTGGCAAATCACCAAGGGCAGGACTGACCAGCTCATCCCCATACAGATCTCAATGCCCAGCTCCCATAGAACCAACTTCTAACTGAAATCCATGTACCTGTTGGTGGAAACAATGGCATGGAGGGTTCCAAGAGACAGGGATGAAGTCTCGTGAGAGAAGCCCAGAACTGCTACCAGCTTATGGCACAACCCCCCGTCTCTCAAACCAGCTCGTCCTCCTTCTATAACGAAGATGCCTACTGCTTCTTATACCGCCACACGGATGCTATTGTCATCACTATGCTGATTTCAGGTGTTAAAATTCACAAGACCTTAGTGGACAATGGCAGCACCGTCAACATCATCTACTGGCGAACCTTCCAGTAGATGAAAATAAACCAGAAGAGCCTAAGGCCTTACGGTACCAGGCTCTAGTGTTTTACTGGGGATTATGTGGAAGCTAAGGGTCAGATCACACTCTTCGTAGAACTAGGAGACGAGCCCTACAAGAGAAGAATAATGGTGGATTTCATTATAGTGGATGTGCCTTTAAACTACAATGCCATTCTGGGCCACCCGATTTTATATGAGCTCAGGGACGCGACCTCAATTTACCACTACATCATGAAATTCCTGACTTGTTATGGGATGGCCATTATGCGAGGCGATCAATGGGCATCAAGGGAATGCAACCTGGATTATGCTGAAGAAAAGAATGCCTTGTCGAAAGTTCATACACTTAACCCCGAAGTCAAAGGGTTAAATTATTCGCTGCTTAGAGATTCCACATCCAAGTATCAGGTCAGGGAAACTCTAGGGTATTACCTCGGCAATACGATGACAGAGTAAGTCTATCCCCAGTTGCGGGAGAAGTCAAGGAAGGCGATCTCATTTATATGCTAGCGTCAGCAGTAAGGATGACCATCAAAGAAATTTTCATTTCATTCATCAAAGATCACAAAAGGCAAAAGAAGCGAGGGTACAAAATTTCTAGGCCTGACCATCTGAGGGTGAGACCATGTTTCCCCCAGCTGGAGCAATAGTTCAGCCCCCACGGTTGAAGCAGTGTCGTCAGCAAGCTTTCTATCAATAGCAGGGATCTCAACTTCTTCTCTGACAAGAGCCGTCACCGCAGCAGGGGCATGAACTCCTAATTGAGATATAATCTCAACCTCTTCCTCTTCTTCATCAGAGGTTACGTAGCCACACTCTTCTTTTAGTTTGGCAACTTGCTCCTCCAGGAGCGCCAAGTCATACTTAGGGCACTTTCTCATGACCTCCCTAAGGATCTCCTTCGCCGTCTCGTAATAAAGGCCGGTGTTAGCACTTTTGAATTCCTCAGAGGCCCTGTATTTCACAACCATCTCCCGGTATTCAACGAGCTTTCTAGTGGCAGCCCTTCCCTCGGCCTCCCTCAAGGCCTGTTTATGGCTTGACCTCTCCGTTGCCAGCTGAGTTTCTAGATCCATATACTTCTTCCTCCAGGCCTCCAGCTTTAATCGTAAATCAGCCAACTCTTCCTTTGGCAACATGCACTTCTTGCTCTTTCTCCCTAAAAACCAACTATGCCCTTTCCTTAGCCTTTTTGGCCTCAATTGGCTAGTTAGAGAGCTTTCGATTCTCCTCAATGAAGCTCGCCACGTGAGGCATGACATGCTTGTCCAAAAAAGAAAACTTGGCGTGCACCACCATGCTAGCCTGTAGGAGCTCCGCCATCATTGAGCTAGCAGCAAAGCCTTCCCACTTCCTAGACCAACTTCGCGCCATCCATGACAGCCCCAGGCATTCCTGGAACTTTGGTCAAAAAAGGTTTCCTAGCCAATTTAAACTTGAGCAGCGCCTTTGGTTTCTTGCTGTAAAATTTCTCCAGTTCAGCCTGGTGAGCTGGGCCCATTGGAAGTTAAAGATCTTCGCCAAAGATATTGAGAGGCCCCCTCACAGGCCGTTCCTAGCTTGGAGCAAGGGGTACAGGAGGCAAGGTAGGAGGGTTGGCCTGGGGCTTCAAAATGGCCAGCTGCCTTTTGCCAGGCCGCTCAAAAGCGACAGCATCATCGGCTATCTTGGGCCTTTTCCCAGTGGCCTTGTCCTGCCTCATTTTCTTCTCCTCCTCCTGCCTCCTCAAAGCTTTAGCAAGCTGCTTGGCAGTCCTCATCTCCTCGGCTTGGTGGCATGCTACTTTCTTTTTCTCCCACGCAGCTCTCTTCCTTTCGGCCTTCTTAACAGCCCGTTTTTGGCCTTTAGAAAGATATTTTTTCCCTAGAAATAGAGAAGTGTCAGATCGCTCAAATACTTGAAAAGAAGATCGATAAGAAAGCGATGACAGTAGCTTACAGTTGCTCGAGTCCTAGGAAATGTGCTCGATCCTAGGAGCAGACAGGCCAATGCTAATAAAAAGATCCTCTTCCGTCAAATCCGCGACATCGCGGTGGTGTTTCGGTATCTCTGCTCGCTCCCTAAACAGTAGAGATAACGCTTAGACCCGCTCAACACCTAACAAAAAAGGATATACAATTAAGTGTCAGTCTGTTAGCTCGCCAAATGATCTATCAAAAATGTGCTTACTAGGTTCCACATAGCTCATGAGGATGCTTGTGTCCTCATCATCTAGACTCTGCGGGCTCCTCCACTCATCCCCCACCCAGAACCAACTCTCCTTTCAGCTGAGACCGGATTCAGATGCTCCTTACGCCAGATTACCCCAGAGGTTTAGGGTCTCATCCTTAGATCGAGCGGCTATCTGAAGTCATCCTCTCCCAGAAAGCGCCTCCCCTAACCACGTAGTATGAGCTAAAGTTCTTCGGACTCAGGTATCCCTATCATTTGTGTTGCCTTAGAGCGAGGACCCCAATTACAATCCTTCAGCTAGTAGGAGTAATTTGAGAGGGGGCAAGGCCCCAGGCCCTCAATAGCCTAGTAACAGGTCACAGAAGCAGAACGGGAAAGCCTACCTCAAACATCCTAGAAGCTCGCTGCCACGCACCCCTCGGGGACAGTGAGCCCACTCTCTTTTATAGGGGACCCAGAGTGTGACGCGATCAGGAACGTGATAATCCTGCCTTATTGTGTATGGTCAGTCTCTTTTATTTTTGAAGAGATATGTTTGCACACCCATGGCCGGTACATATAGCGAATTACCGCCACCGGAGGCCTTCTACTGGAACTCAGCTCCTTCTCATCAGCTTCCTCTCCACTCTCATCTTTCGTCCATTCAAATTGGACCTCTGGCACCGGCTCTGGTGTCGGTCCTATTGCTTCTTCATTCGTGGACCATTCTATGTCTACTACTATTTCTTCCCCTATGACACTCACCCAAAGAGGACCCTCTCTGCTTTCTATTCCATGAAATCCCCTTAAATATTAGAGATTACTCAGGTCTTCTGACACGTCTGTAGAAGAATTCCCTATAAAATAAAATAAAAAATTACCTTGTCACTAAAGCTATCACAAAGCCTTGAAGAACACCAAGAACGGATCAAGAATATAAAGGAAGTCTAGGAAGAATGGCAAAAAAAATCTCCTAGAGTCTGATTATAGAACAAGATAAAGTGAAGGGGGAAAAGAAACGAATAGATGAGGGGTAAAAATAGAGGCCGAGGGAAGATATAAGGGCGACGGCCCCGTGGGACTTTGGGAAATGAAGAGGCAATATTCAGGGTAATGATTATTGTCTTTAAGTCCTTTAACACGTCATCCCAATAGACGGTGGACACGTGGCAGAAAGTGCCACCCCAACCTTTTTCGAAATTCAAAGAGTTAAGTTTCATGTGGCAAAAAGTTCCAAGGGAATCGCTAACTAACCTTCAAGGCTGCTATCCCTGAGCCCAAGGAACAGCAACCTTGAGGGGCATTTTGTAGCCATCAGGTCATAAAAGTCAGCGATGGCCTAACAACAGAAGATCTAGAGACTTGATTCAGCGACTTTGAGAATGGATCTCTATTCCAGCGCTCCTACGGTCTACGGCATCCGTGCATCACAACAGCAAGCTTATATTGCTAGGACCTAACACCACGACCTAGCGAGCAAACCAATGGAGTAGCAGCATGGGAACCCATGTGAGAAATCCTATCACTTACAGTTGATAGGACTCGGGAATTAAATGCAAAGTGGTGGTTACCTATCCCACGCATGGCTTAAGCAGGCATTAGTCAAAAAGTGAAGGGTTAAACTCAACCGATTTGACACTTATGTCATTCTTGTGGGTCCAACATTAAATGCATACAATCATTGTTCCCATGCAAATGATAGATGTACACTATAAATAGTGGTAAACAGAATTAAGAAGGGGTTAGACACCCAAATCTCAGTCTTCTTATCTTCAATACATTTATAGTTTTCCATTTATTACAAACATTCCTTACCTTTTTTACATTTATTGCTTACATTGATTCAAATACGAATTTACCTCGAATACAAATCTTGTTTGTTAAGTCGAAGGCTAAATTTGACATAAAAGTATGTTACTATTTTTCTTCACAAAACTTTCTGACCAGAGCCAAGTACATCGGAAAATCACTCCAATTTTTACCACACCTAATTTTCTACTCTTTGAATAAAGTACAAAGGTTACATGAAAACTCTCAAGGTACTAGACTCAGCGATTTTTCCCTCAACTCACTTGTACCACTTGTGCATGAAAGAAGAGGAAAGCACCTCTAATTATAGACTTCGTTGACTTAGAGGACAAGACAATTCATTCTATGATTTTGATTCCTTTCCTCCAAGAACTCTGATTCTTTTCTTTTCCTTTTCAGCTTTGGATTTTTTGTGGCAACATACGCAACAATCTCCAGCTTACCAAAATAAACCAAAATCTTCATCTTCTCTTTGCTGGTCTTGTACACAATACTTAAGAAATTATCAGGCAAGTCTTTGACACACTTTGACAGTCTTATACTCTGCCACATGAGTATAACCACTTAGAATTAACAACAAATTCCAAGCATTTCATCGGCTCAATGTCGAAACAAATTTGCTGATATTTGCGTTGCAACTCTTTTATTGGCTTTTCAGAGAGCTCATCAGCCATCGACATTACTACAGACACACATTGCATCACCGCCAACTAATGCTTGTGTGCAAATACAACCACTAGAAGTAATGCACATCTTTTACCATGGCACCTAGTGACACGCTATGGGGATGTACCCGCTTACGTCATAGCACATCTTCACCGCCCTCATACCAAGAGAGTCGGATTGTCTAAATCTGAATAGTAGCTAAACCTGCTCCATCTAAACAATATTTTCTCACGTGGTTAGCCAGTCTACAATACAAAACTAACAAGTTGCAACAACTGTCGGTTTCCAAACGATCCCATTGAGAATTTTTGTGCTTGCACCAACTCGCAAAAAAGTAGACCATTCTTTCAGGTGCAGCAGGTTTGAAGAACCTCTTGCCGGATATACCTCTCCAAATTAATGCCACAGTTCCTTCACATTAAATATTCTATGAATATTTACAAGAACGTTCCTAGCAAGATGGAGACATATCCTGCTTCTAGTCTTTAAATCTAAATCTTCCCAATCATCATCATTCACATTGGAACCAACAACTTTGTCATAACACGGGGATGATTTTCCTTTGAAATCTTTAAATTGTTCAACAGAATCAATAAATTCCAAACTTGTTCTAACCACAAGTCAAGCTTGATTCTCACCACTTTGTATGTCATATTTTCCCTATGTTCCACCTCGAACAAACCTGGCGCTTTGATACCATTGTTACGAATTAAGACAAATTTCCCAATTACTCCTGCAGGACCTTTGTTCAAGGAATTTAATTGAGACAAGGGAAAATAAAAGAACGAAGGCAAATTTAATGGACTGTTAAAGCTTTCCACTATATGATTAAAGTCGCCACAACCTCATAGAATTTTCACTTGCCAAACCAATCCCCCAAGTGTTACAAGAAAAATATAACAACCTTTACCGTATCTATCAATTTCTACCATTTGCCCAACTTGTAAAGAATAAAAGAAATCCCAAAACGCTAGGCTACTATTTTTCTTTACAAGACTCTCTGACCCAACCCAAGTGACACCGGAAAAATCACTCCGAGTTTTACCACACTTAATTTTCTACTCTTTGAATAAACCACAAAGAGTTACAAGAAAATTCTCTCAAAGTACTAGACTCGGCGATTTTTTCCTCAACTCACATGTACCACTTGTGCATGAAAGAAGAAGAAAACATCCCTATTTATAGACTTCATTGATTTAAAGAACAAGACAATTCATTCTATGATTTTGATTCCTTTTCCTCCAAGAACTCTTATTATTTTCTTTTCCTTTTCAACTTTGGATTATTTTTGGCAACATACCCAACATATATACCTAGTAAGATTACCATTAACCAACTAAAATCGTATTAATTATGTAAAAATATTAAAGAATCTCTCACAAACACGAGGACATGAGAATGATCATTCATGTAACTATATAAATTTAAAGCAAAAATGAAATATGACACTAAGAATAGCATGAAAATATGATAACATGATTCATGGTTTTCCTCAAAAGGTCCGTACACTTGAAACCATAATATCTAAATATATAAAAAGGGATATTGGAAGGAAAAGAGTACCACATACTAATCCCACCTTCAAGCTCTCGAAATATTTACCAGTCTTTCACCCATGCGATACACAAGAAGAACAATTCACATAAAAGTAACAAATATGTTGAATAATGAGTGGAAGCAAATGTACATCTGCATCATGTACAAAAAGAAGGTAAAAAAACTTATCGTCATATGAAGACGTCCCAAAAATCAAAATGAAGAAAAATGAAAATACAAAAGGAATACACACTACATGCAAGAATTGGACCCTACTACAGCGACTGTTAGCAACGATTTCATTGTTGTCCCTATAGATGGCACAGTACAGAAATGGCATTTAATATTTGTCCCTGTAGCTTGGTCAGGTTACAGGGCGACAATTGTTGCCGTGATAGTCAACATGTCGTCGCTGAAAGGTCTCACCTACAGCAATGATAACTGTAACCCCGTAGGCTTGGGGGCCGGCGGGAATGTTTAGCGCCAAATGGTTAAACCTAGGGCAGGGCATCTGACGGATCGGGTCGGGTTTGGGCCCAACCCGAACCCGACCCGACAATGAGTCGGGTTGGCAAAATTGGACCCGAGCCAAGTCGACTCGGTTCCAAAACCCGTGTCAATCCTAATCAACTCGGATCGAGTCGGGTTGACTCAGATTGGAGATTTGGACCAACAAAGCCAAATTGCTATTTTTTTGGGCCCAAAGTCTTTGGAAACGGCCCATTTGTCAGAAGATAAAATAGAAGCTCATTTACAATGTTTTAACCCTAATGTGGAGTCAATTTTGTTTTCAATGTATCATTTGTATCATTCAACCCTAGATTCAAAGACAAGAGGAGATCAACGGAAGGGGCAGCATCGCCAGCACGGATGGCGGCAAGAGGTGGCACCGATGGCGGCAAGCGCTGGCACAGACGGCGGCAAGGAAGGCAGCAGCATGTGAGAAGAGGAGATCGACAAAAGGGGTGGCATCGCCGACGCGGCACGGACGGCGGCAAGCGCAAGCACGGCTGGAGGCAGCGTAAGCATGGAAGGCAGCAGCATGTGAGCGGGACGGCGGCGCGAGCGAGCTGGACGGCAAGGCATGACAACGAGCGGGATGGCGGCAGAGAGGGACGGCAGGAGAGTGGCAGCGGTAGGCGGAGAGGAACGGCAGCAGCGGGAACGGCGACAGCGGCAACAGTAGACGCGCAGTGGGTAGAGTTGGGAGAATTGAATTTAGGGATTAGGGTTCATAAGTTATGCTTCATCTTGATGAAAAATTGTAAATGTATATATTAGTTTTTATCATTTTTACTTAAATTGTCAAATGGAACGTTCAAAATTTCAATTAGGCTACCAAGATTTTATTTAAAAAAATAAAAAAATCGGGTTGAACCCGACTCGGGTTGACTCGGTTGGGTTCGCCGGGTTCTCCCGGGTAGTGCCGAGTCAACCCGGCACCAGACTCGACCCGAGTTGGGTTACTTGTTTTCCAACTGCATCCGACCCATTTACTCTAGCAACCTGACTCGACTCTACTCATTTCGGGTCGGTTGAGTCGGTTTTGACGGTTTTCCGGATCGGATGTTCAGCCCTAGTTAAACCTGTAGTGTGCATGGATTTTTACCGGTTAATCATAGTTTTTGTTATATACTAGGTTATTTGCTTTACATCCATTTTGCTTTAGTTATTGTTATTATATAAATTTTTATATTAATTTTACCTATTATTATTATTTTTTTTACAAAATCTACGTCAAAAGGCATTAACTCATAACTTGTATAATATATGTTTTCTTAGTCAAGAATTGAATCGCACTACTCATACGTTCTTATGAAGATAATGTCATCAAATACTTAGTCAAATTCTTCTTCTTCCATTTTTATCAATACTTTAGGAATATCAATTCTTTCAATTGCCTAAGTGACTCTATTTTATTGATATTTAAAGGAGTATTGGTACTTTTAATTGGTCATAGTACTCTTTGTTTTATCGATGCTGACAAAAGTATCGATTTTTATTAAAACAACTATAGTATTAAAACTTCAGTTTTGTGTTACAGATATATTCTTGTACAGATTTTTGGCTTCTTCATTAATTTCTCTTCAAAGATATGTAAGACAATAAAATCATGCACAAAATACTTCATTAGTTCATCATAGTTACCATTACAAAGGGTTATAAAGATAGGGAAAATTAGGAGAAAAACTGTAAATTCCAATAGTTATTGAAAAATACTTGAGAAATGAATATTACGGATGATTACCATAATTTTACGATTAAATGTCCCTAGATGATGACCCTGTTTTCAAAAGGGAAACTGGTGCATGGAACTCCACGGTACTATGGTCCACGTCTTTTTAACAAATTTTATTTGGATCTAATAATAAATCTTTAATTCATCCACTTTATTTTGATTTGCACATTACAATTAAAAAGTGACTACCAATGAGAATGAGATTTCTACAAATTAAATGTGACTTTTTCTGTATATGACTTTTTAATGTAACTTTCTATATTTGAGTTATTAATTAAATGTGACTTTTAATACATAAGCTTTTTATAGAATTTGACTTTTTTTATCATCATTATCACTCATTCTTAATTAAAAAGTCACATTTAAATAAATGGTCACACATATAAAAAAATGTCACATATTTATTACTTTTAAATTAACAAGCCACAAAAATGTGACTTTTTTATCATCATCATCACTTATTCTTAATTTAAAAGTCACATTTAAATAAATGGTCACACATATAAAAAAATGTCACATATTTATTACTTTTAAATTAACAAGCCACAAAAATGTGACTTTTTTATCATCATCATCACTTATTCTTAATTTAAAAGTCACATTTAAATAAATGGTCACACATATAAAAAAATGTCACATATTTATTACTTTTAAATTAACAAGCCACAAAAATGTGACTTTTTTATCATCATCATCACTTATTCTTAATTTAAAAGTCACATTTAAATAAATGGTCACACATATAAAAAAATGTCACATATTTATTACTTTTAAATTAACAAGCCACAAAAATGTGACTTTTTTATCATCATCATCACTTATTCTTAATTTAAAAGTCACATTTAAATAAATGGTCACACATATAAAAAAATGTCACATATTTATTACTTTTAAATTAACAAGCCACAAAAATGTGACTTTTTTATCATCATCATCACTTATTCTTAATTTAAAAGTCACATTTAAATAAATGGTCACACATATAAAAAAATGTCACATATTTATTACTTTTAAATTAACAAGCCACAAAAATGTGACTTTTTTATCATCATCATCACTTATTCTTAATTTAAAAGTCACATTTAAATAAATGGTCACACATATAAAAAAATGTCACATATTTATTACTTTTAAATTAACAAGCCACAAAAATGTGACTTTTTTATCATCATCATCACTTATTCTTAATTAAAAAGTTACATTTAAATAAATAGTCACACATATAAAAAAATCACATATGTACTACTTTTAAATTAAAAAGTCACAAAAATGTGACTTTTATACGTGCGATATTTTAATGAAAATGTAATCATGAAGAAATTTATATATGACTTTTTATCACTAATTTTCATGTACGTGATTTCTTTATTCATATGCAACATTTTAACTAAATGTGACTTTTAAATTAGAAAGTCACAAAAATATGACTTTTATATACTTGATTTTTTAATGAAAAATATAATCGTGATGAAATTACTCGATTTTCATATCCGGGACTTCTTTATTCATATGTAATTTTTTTTAACTAGATGTGACTTTTAAATTAGAAAGTCAAAAAAATGTGTCTTTTATGCACATGATTTTTTTTAATGAAAATATACTCATTGTGAAATTTATATATGTGATTTTTTAATTATTCGATTTTCATGTATGTGACTTTTTTTATTCAGATGTAATTTTTCTAACTAAATGTGACTTTTAAATTAAAAAATTACAAAAATGTGACTTATATATACGTGACTTCTAATGAAAATATAATCTTGACAAAATTTATAGACATGACTTTTTAATAACTCGATTTCATGTAAATTCTTTATTTATGTATTACTTTTATATCTAGATGTGAGTTTTAAATTAAAAAGTCACAAAAATATAACTTTTATATACGTGACTTTTTAATGAAAATGTACTCGTGAAGAAATTTATATATATGATTTTTTTATTTAAAAAATACAAATGTGACTTTTATAAATGTCGCTTATTGACAAAAATGAATTTAAAAGGTCACATTAACATTTGTAAAAAACGAAAAGAAATTAATAATTAATAATAATAATAATACAATACAAAGAAATCAAAAGAAAACACATGGATCACTAAAAGAGAGACACGGAAATAGAGGGGCCAGGGTGGGAGGGGGGTTAAGGAACCAAAAAAGGGGTTTCAGCTAGCTAGTGATGGGTATATAAAACATTGTTCAAATAGGATTCGATTAGAATTTCAAAAAATAAATTAATTAGAAATTATCAAAATATAAAATTACTAGGATACCCCCCTAGGGTTCTGGGGAATCGGACGCCAAAAATCTATATGGAAGGGATTGAGTTGGACGCGTGGTTTTCCGGCGGGGTTTGATTTATTTGTGTTGGCTTTTCGCCAAACTAGAGCCACCTTATTCATCCACAATATAAATTAATTCTTATGCATGTAATAATGTAATTATTACTATAAAATTATTCATACGTAAATTACATTTATTTATAATTATGTAAAATAATGTAAGTCTGGCTTTACAATTACCCTTTAAATTGTGATGACTGTGCACCATGTTATATTCATATAAGTAATTGGTAAATTTCTATTATAAGTTTTTTAAATTTTTTTTGTTCTTTTACCTCTTTTCCTAAGGACCTATGTAAGTTTTTCAAAAAGGATTCTATATAATTTTTTAAATCTTTTTTGAGAAAAACAATAGCTCAATGCTCATACGAGTTTCAATGATTTGTTTTAACATGGAACAATATAATTGCCGGTGTTCAAATTAGTGGGTGTAATTTTTGCATAAAAATTCCGTTTTTGGGTCATGACACAATTTTTGGGACATCTCGATGAGAGGAACCAAGCAGTAGCTTCGCCATTGTTAATATTATATTTTTCCAAAATTATGGTGCTTTTGCAATTTTTAGTCAATTCTTTGCTTTACGCATTTAGTTTTGTTTTGTTCTAAACAATTCTTATGAGCTTGACCCATTAAAAGTAGACAACCCCTATGAATAGTCTATTTATTCCCCTTTCATGCATTATTATAGGGTTCTTGGTTGAATTTGAATAAAGAAAAAGAGAGTTCTTTCTAAGAGTTGAATGTTTTCGTGTGTTGCCTTTCTAAAAACAACATAATTCATCAGAAGAATAAGTGCACCTATGCTAATGTATATAAAGCTTTATGAATTATTCACATGTAAAAAAAAAATGAAATTCATATTTATATGTGGGTAATGTAGATACGATTTTACAATTTTTACAATTATCTTTCAAGTTATATTGATTGTACGCCACGTTGAAGCCATGTAAACAGTACATATATAAAGTTTGAAAAATTTCCCACACGTAAATTAATATTTATAATTATGTGTGAGTAATATAAATGAGTTTTTTCAATTATCCTATAAGTTGTGGTGATTAGGCACGCCACATTGGAGCCAAATAAGCAATTGTTGTATATAAAGCTTAGAGAATATGTATAATTATGTCTGGGCAATATAAGTAAAAAAAAATGCTACATTAATTTTATTAAAAAAATTATACACTGCCGCCAATTTCTAAAAATAAGATTTTTTCTCCCACTAAATTTACATATAACTAAAAATAATTTCCTACACATCATAAACGTCAAATAACAAATCAAGTGCATTTATGAAATTACTCACACATATTAAAATTATGTATGACTAAATACCCATGCATAGCATGTGCGGTTATTTTATGTGTGGTTAAAAGACTTAATTCTTATAGTGCTATAGATAGATATAAGCAAACTTACAATATTTTTGAATAGTAACTTAGCAGCTGTATATAATTAAGGAAATCAAAAGTGATTAATCTAAGCTAAAACCTGCGTAGTCTAGTGGCATCTTATTTAGTTTCGCACAACCTTGATCAAGGATTCAAAACCATCCATATAATCCCCCTTTGTAATATTCAAAAAGAAAAAAGTAATTAATCTAAATAAACTTAGATTATTTAGTTTTTTGAGGTGTTTAAGTACAAACTATTATGGTAGAACATATAAAATCTACTGTTATATCTTAAAGCTTTTTCTTTAATTATTATATTTAATTTTTCTATTTTTTCTTCTGAGTTAGAAATAAATTTATGTTTTCTAGGTATAGATTTACTAAAAATTGGATTAATAGGTTCTCTAGATGTTTTCAGTTCTCTACTTAGTATTTGGTAAAATAGTCTTAAAATATCTCTTTGATTTTTCAGTTGGAGGGATTTTTGAACTCTTAGTTTACTAAAGTTACAATGCCCCGATTTTTATGAACCTGAAACGCTACTTGAAATGCTCATTTTACTTTGAATTATGCGGAAGAAAAACCCTTAAAACATATGATTTTTTTTCTTTATATAATACTTCAAAATCCAGCTGAGTCGGGAAGTATAAAAAGTGAAACATATTTTACTGAATATTTAATAATATCAAACTTAAGCACGGGGAATAAAAAAGTGAGTTTATCTATCTAGTCAGCAGAAATTAATTTACATGCTAATCCCATAAAAGAGTCTCGAAAGAAATAACAACTAAGTTTAATGTTTTCAGTTATAATAACTAGAATATTTAGTAGACACTGCCACTGGTCTAGCTACCCTCTCCAGTACCTGAAAAGGTTTTAGAAAAACAATGAGCATTTCGCAGAAATACTTAGTAGTCTCAATGCCCTTTCACATGTTGCAATATTTACATTTAAACAAATCATTGTACATATGATTCAGATAATCCCAACAAGTCAAAGATATATGCTGCCACATAGGCTAGCCATTTCTCTTTCAACCCGTGAGTATATCATTCATAGCATACTACTCAGGGCTTGTCAACCTTGTACGTACTACCATTGTATATCATTCTACCTGTGCATATATATACACATATATCAATTAAATCAACGTACTATCCCTGAGTACAACATGTTGGCATTAAATCCAAATCACATTTAACTTAAAACTCATATCATGGATTGCAACTCAAACATTGCATTAAGTGCGCATTACTTGAAAGTAAAATAAATAACTTTGGAAGTAGCGACTGCCTTAATTTTGGAGTTAAGGGGATCAAAGGATTAGGCCATTTGGTTAAGTGCCCAAACCCTTGTTGGGATTACCCGGGTTCAAATCCCCACCATCCCCTCCCCCCATTCCACTTTGCCAAAAAAAAAAAAAAATTCAGAGTTAAGTTTGAGCTTTAGCGGCAAATAAGCTTCAAGAGATCAATTCGCCTCCTCTAGCCATATAGAATAAATTCTAAGTTAATAACCGAGGTGCTTGTTTAAAATTTTCTAAAATTTACATTTTGAATAAATTGATATCCTTTAAAAGTTTGGTGTATAATAACATTAATGAAAGGAATTCTTGTCTCAATTAAAAAATTAGTTGGAAGTTGGAAATTTAGAACAACCAATTTGGAAATTTAGGAATTAAACTATTTAGAATTAGAACTTTTGGGGCTGGAATGAATTTCAATAGCATTCTAATTACTAACCTAACTAGATACGAAAATGCAGGGACAGGTTTACGTTACAATAGAAACTTAGGAACTGATTTAGAGAAGTCTAGAATATATGAACTTACTTAACCACAAAACCAAAAGAAAGGACCAAGAGTGAGTCTAGGTCACGATCGACAGTGGCAGAGGAAGATGGCTGCTGTTTAGGTGTTTCTGAGTTCGGTCGAAGAAGATGGCTGCGGTGATAATGGTTGGCTTTGAAAGTTTAGGGATTTTTTCTTTTTTCGTGGTCATGCATAATCAGTTCAGTCAAAGAGCATTGGTTTGTTTACATTGTGATGTCGAACGTGTATAAAAACTGGTGGAATTCATTTGGGTTATGTGAATGATTAAGGTCCAAGTGCATTAGATGGAATTTAGTGGAAGAGCATTTGTTTACATTTGGAATTCATTTGGATCATGGTTTTTTTTTTTTTTAAATTGCTAACCACTGGAACTTGCTTGAATGATGATAACATTTAGCATTCACTTCAAATGATTTGAAATAGAAAACAAATTATATAATTGGAAAAAAATTACAGAATAAAAGAAAACTTACTGATTGTAAAATCAGACACTGGCTGAGATTTTGATATTGACCTTTATTTGCAAAGAATGGGAGTATGAAGAGGACAGTTTCAAATTTGTGAAATGAGATGCAACCATGAGTAGAGGGGAATAAGAAACTGCATATGAATCAGGGAAGAAAACTGCCTGGGAAGAATGTGGTCAGTTGCGGGGAAAAAGAATTAGGGGCTGTTTGGCTAAACTTAAATTTGTTAAAATTTAGTTGGGCTTAAACAGGCTGGATAAAAATTGGATCAACCATTTCATGCAAACTGGACCGTAAAAAATTTGAAATTGGGTTTGCATTTATGCAAAAATGAAATGGAACTAAGAACTTACCTGGACTAATATCTCTTAACTTTAACAAAATGGGTTCGTGTCGACAATTCTCGACTCTCGAATGAGTTAAAAAATTTTGATTTTCGCTTTTAGCTTTTAAGTTCAATTAACTCAAAGAGATCGGAGTGCAAGGGATTAAATTATTTCGGTGACCAATATCATACATAAATAAATAGTAGATAAAAAAGTGGTAGTGACACGGCTTAGCTTAGTAAATTCGTACGGACTTAAATTTTCATTTACAAAAATTTTTGGTTGCTACAACCCTTCCCCCTTAAATTACTTTTGTCCCCGAAATTTAGCTTACTTGTTCTAAAGATTTTCAAGTATTCCTTCAATATATCCTCCTCTCTTTCCCAAGTTGCCTCTTCTGGACTATACCTACCCAATTGGATCCTAACCAACGGAACGGCTCGACTTCTTAGGACATGAACCTTTCTTTCAAGAATAGTCGATGGAGCTTTTTCATATGTCAAGCCCTTCTGAACATTCCCTATTTGAGCAGTAATTACATGACTCAAAACAGGGACATACTTCTTGAGTATAGAAACATGGAATATGTCATATACTGCAGAAAGCTCTAAAGTAAGTGCGAGATGATATGCCACATTTCTAATCCTTTCCAAAACCTCAAATGGTCCAATATACCCAGGTCTCAATTTTCCGCTCTTCCCAAAATGAAGTACACGTTTCATTGGAGCTACTTTAAGGAATACTTTTTCCACTTTTCATTGGAGCTACTTTAACGAATATTTTTTCCTCGACTTGAAATTCATATCCTTCCTCCTCTGGTCGGTGTAACTCTTCTGCCTATCATGAGCCATCTTAATTCTCGATCTTATCTTTTCAATATCATGAACTGTTTTCCTAACCATATCAGGTTCTAACGTCTTTCATTCACCAACTTCATCCCAATCGATGACCGGCACCCTCGACCATATAGAGCTTCATATGGGGCCATACCAATGGTTGACTGAAATCTTTATTATACACGAATTCAACCAACACCAAATGTGTTTCCTAGTTTCCACCAAATCTAGGACACATGCCTTCAGTATATCCTCCAATACGTGAATAGTTCTTTCAGACTTGCTGTCAGTTTGAGCGTAATATGCTATACTAAATGTCAATTTTGTACCCATTGCTGACTGAAGTGATTTCTAAAACTTTGACGTCAATCTTGGATCCCTATCTGATACAATAGACACAGGAACACTGTAAAGTCATACAATCTCTCTGACATATATATGAGCATGTTGTTCTAAGTCAAGATTCATCCAAACTGGTAGAAAATGAGCTGACTTTGTGAGCCGATCCACAATTACCCATATTGCATCATGCTTGCTTACCGACTTGGGTAATCCGACCACCAAATCCATTGCAATGTTCTCCTACTTCCACTCTAGTATTTCCAGAGGATTAAGTAACCCTGATGGTCTTTGATGCTCAGCTTTCACTTGCCTGCACACCATATACTTTACTACAAACCTTGCTATATTGCCTTTCATATTTCTTCACTAAAAAGTATTTTGCAAGTCCAGATACATATTAGTTCCACCTGGATGTGTAGCATAAGGCACGAAATGAGCTTCAGTTAAAATCTCATTCCTATGTTGATTGCTTCTTGGTAAACAAAGACGTCCTCTAAACAAGAGAGCTTGGTCAGTAGAGACCTCAAATCCATTACTCTTCCTCGTCCCCACTCCTAATTTTTTCCTTTTCCAGAAATTGATTGTCCTTTTGTGCTACCACAATCCTATATCTCTGATCTGGTTTAATTGCTAATGCTGCTAATAACCCCTTCTTGCCTTGACAGTGTTATAACCTCAATTCTTAAATTCTGAAGGTCCTTAATCAATTGACTTTGTACAGTACCCAATGCAGATAATTGACCTATATTTTTTCTGCTCAAGGCATCTATGACTACATTAGCCTTACTCGGGTAATACAGGATAGTACAGTCGTAGTCCTTGACCAACTCCAACCACCTTGGTTGTCTCTTATTCAGCTCCTTTTAGGTGAACAAGTATTTGAGACTCCTATGATCCATATAGACTTTGCACTTGCTCTCGTATAAGCAGTGACGCCAAATTTTAAAAGTGTATACCACAGCAGTGAGCTCGAGATCGTGAGTTGGATAGTTCTATCCGTATAGTTTCAGTAGTTTAGACGCTTATGCAATTACTTTCCCTTTCTGCATTAAAACATATCCCAAACTAAGTTTCGACTCACAAATCCGTATGAACATCGGTTCCGTCAAAACTAGTGCTAAAACTAATCTCTCTTTGAGCTCTAGAAAGCTTTGCTCACACTTATTAGACCAAACAAATTTAATTCCCTTCCTTGTAAGTTGCGTTAAAGGACTTGCTATTTTTAGAAAACTTTCTATAAATCACCGATAATAACCAGCTAAGCCTAAAAAGCTTCTCACTTCTCCAGCATTGTAAGGTCTAGACCAATTTGTGACAGCCTCACCCTTGCTAGGGTCCATTTCAATTTCCCGAGCTATCACAAAATGACCCAAAAATCCTACTCGATCCAGCCAAAATTCACACTTTTTGAATTTGGCTTATAACTTCTCCCTCTGTAATGTTTTCAAAGCCATTCTTAAATGTTCAATATGTTGCTCAGAACTCCTCGAGTATATCAATATATCATCGATAAAAACAATAATAAACCTGTCAAAACATTGATGAAAAACCCTATTCATCAGATCCATAAATACCGCTGGGGCATTTGTCAAATTGAAGGGAATTACTGTAAATTCATAATGCCCATAGCGGGTTTGAAATGCCGTCTTTGGTATATCTATTGGTTTAATCTTCAACTGATGATACCCTGATCTCAAATCAATTTTTGAGAAAACAACTGCTCTCTTCAATTGATC
Source organism: Nyctanthes arbor-tristis (assembly GCA_963692815.1). Taxonomy (NCBI): domain Eukaryota; kingdom Viridiplantae; phylum Streptophyta; class Magnoliopsida; order Lamiales; family Oleaceae; genus Nyctanthes; species Nyctanthes arbor-tristis. The sequence continues at coordinate 401 of CAVNYN010242809.1, read as the reverse complement.
AAACAAGTCATCAATTCTTGGGGGTGAGTACTTAGTCTTGATTGTCAACTTGTTCAGTTCACGATAATCTATCCACATCCTCATACTCCCATTTTTCTTCTTCAAAAATAACACTGGTGCTCTCTAAGGTAAGACAGTCAAATGAATCATTTTTCCATAAGTTTCTCTAACTGAACTTTCAACTCTTGCAACTTTTTAGGTTCCATTCGATAAGAAGCTTTAGAAACAGGTACATCTCCTGGCAACAAATCGATGGTGAATTTCCACTGGCTAGCCTGGCAGAATGCCTACCAGATCCTCAGGAATATGTTAGGGTACTCCCGTACCATCGGTATCCGATCTAGGAATACTCCATCGAAGGGCTTCCTTTGAAGGCTGACTAAGTATCCCTGACAACTTTC
>CAVNYN010242806.1:0-23716 GCA_963692815.1 Nyctanthes arbor-tristis | reverse complement strand
TTATTACATCAAGTGGCCGCATGGGATCTTTGTGTAGGGTAAACAGACTGAAAATAAGTCATTTTGGCATTGCTTGACAAATAAATAATTAAAAAAGAAAAAATTCAATAAGATAACAATATCAGCAGGAGCACAATACAATTATGAAAAAAGACTGCAAATTATCAAAATTCAGTTATAGACGTAACAAAAAACGTTAGCATTACTAAAGAAATTATGAAAAATTAGTTAACTAAATTCCATTCGAACAATTTGTCGAACTCCTTGCAAGTGTCTAAGTTTCAATCTAATGTTTTAGCAAATCTAAATGCTACGCCACATTTGAAATTCATGCTATCTATAGAAAATACAAAGAGAAAAAAAAATAAAACAAAAATAAAAATAAAAAATTTACACTTTCCAAAAAATAAAAAATAAAAAGAAATTATCTTTTAAAAGTAGTAATAAAAGTAACACCCATATCAAAAGTAAATTTTTCTTTGTCACTTTGAATCAAGTTGTTTGAATTTTAGTTTTTTTACGAAGTTTATTTTGCTAGATTATTTTAGGAGAAATAGTCTTGTCCTTGTCCTTATATCCCTGTTAACGTGGTCTTAATGCAATTGTATAGTGTCATTAACTGCTCTTTTGTGCTAACACCAACAGCATTAGCACTATTCTCCCAAGTGAAGACAATTTAACAATAAACAGTGTTCACAAAACAAAATACGAATAAATGTATGGCAAAAGGAAAGGAAATAGGATAGATATCCCTAGCTAATAGGAGTACACTTTGTAGATGAAAATTTTTAGCTTCCTAATTAGAATTAAAATCCAGAATTTCTCGAGTAGATTCCCACATAGAACAGCCTAAAAAATAACCCTAAAATCTCCCTACAAGTTCTATAAGACGCAGTATACTTTACAAACATTGTAAAGTATCCCTTGAGAGTGAAATCAAAACAAAAATTAAATACCCACTCCAACTTCACCAAATGACCGCAATGGATAGGGAGAAGAAAGAGAAATAGAGCTGGACAGTGTGATGTATAACAATTGCTTGCAAAGAAACAAGAAGAAATTTGAATTCATCCTTAGATAAGAAGATTACGTACCGAAAATTGAGGTACAAATCGAAGCAAGAATTTGAGGAAGCTTACCTATTCACCGATGAACAATCCAATTGGTCGCAGCGGTGAGAACCGTGTCGGGATGGACAGAAGGACGTGATTTGGGTGAACTTTCCAGCGACAAAATGCTCAAATGAGTAACGCAAGGTTTAAAAAAAATGGTTAATAATAAGGTAGAACTTTCTAGGCAGGTTTAAGCTTACAAAGAAAAAAAATAAAAAAGGATATACATTAGGGATAAATTTTGAAAAATGCTCACAAAATAGGGTTAAAATGGTAAATATACTCCCGGTTATTGTTGCTCGCAACAATAACAGGGAGAATATTTTTCTTATATATAGGATATATATATATATATACATACACACACAAGGGGGGATGGGGGAGGGGAGGAATAATAAGAGACGTGATTTAAACTCAAGACTTTTCACCCTAAACTTGAATACTTAATTATTGTAATACTTGTTTGAATCACATATGTTTAAATTTTTAAAAACCACCTAGAAATGAAATAAAGAAAAAAAAATCAATTTGAGGTGACATTAGGAAGTATTGTTTTCTGACGACGAAGAGAAACCCATGCCCAACTCAGGATTGAGCAAAATGGGGTTCTATTTTACCACAAAGTGAGCGAGACGTGTATCTATGTTTATATTACATACATGTATGTTCATATTTCTTTTGAATGAGTGATTTGAACAAATGTTACTATAGTTAGTTTCTCATGTGAGGTCTTAGTTTCGAATCACATATACTTCTTCTATTTTCCCTCCCCTATAATCTCTAGCTTGTATTTTAAACGAAAAAAATAAATATTTTGTTGGAATGATTTATAGTGGTATAAAAACTGAATTACGGCCTAATCAAAAACAAAAAGAAAAAAAGGAATTGCGGGGGTTAGTCCAGCTTTAATTGCCTCCCATACTAATTATAATAATAACAAACGTGAGCAATTACGCCAAAAAAAAAAAAAAAAAAACGTCCCTGAATTACGGCGGTTAATCAAGCTTTAAAGGAACGAGACATTATGAAAAGATAACATTCAACAATCATATACTACCTATCTACCTCCATCCCATAAAAAATCGTCCAGTGGTTATATCAAGCATATATTTAATTTTTCATTTTCGTATTTGCTCCTATTTAATTAATAAATTTAATTTATTTTAGTATACACAAATTTTAAACAAAAAGGTTATATTTCACTTCTTATAACTTAAGGTCATTCACATTGTATATAATCATTCAAATTTATTCTCAATAATTTGTACTGGTGATTATTCTCACATCATTATGAAGGTTAAAATTGGTAGAACTCATGTAAGATTAATGTTCTAACAAAATTACTTACTGTTTCTTAATTTACGTAAAATTACCTACTATCCTATCTTTGTGGGATGGAGGTAGTATGAAATTACTCTTCTATCTTTGAAATAAAAAACAAGAAATTAAGGAATATAAATTATCATATTAAAACCTTTTGTGTGTGTGTGTGTAAAAGAATAGAGTCTCTCACATATTTTTCCCGCCGATTGTTTAGTGTTGTAAGATTACTTATGATATCATATTGACGTCATATAATGATTATTTTCCTTTTTTCAAAAAAAAAAATTCATTTTATATTCCTTTCGTTGATATATCATACTTTCCTCAAAATTAAAGGAAATTTTGGCCCATTTCCCTCCATTTTCCTTTTTTATTCTTCTTGATCCTCTAAACCCAAAATTTTTTATTAAATCTTTGAATTCTTGCAATCTAATTAATGAGGTGTTTTTTAATCCGTTTTCTTGATTCGTGGTTTTTATGACAAATAATCGTTTACGCTATCTAATGAATTTTTTTTTTGGCGCACTTTCCTCCATTTTCTCTTTTTTTTATTCTTCTTGATTCTCCAATCCCAAAATTTTTGATTAAATCTTTGAATTCTCGCAATCTAATGATTTTTTTTTTAAAATCCATTTTGTTGACTCTTCTTGAGTTTTTTTTATGACATCAGCGTTTACTTTGTCTAATGAGTTTTTTTTTTCCTTTTTACAAAAATATTTTATATTCCCCTACTTTCTCCAAAATTGAACAAATTTTTGGCCCATTTTCCATTTTTTATTCTTCTGGCTTCTCCAGTGTTGAATTTTTTTATTAAATATTTGAATTTTTGCAATCAGATGAGGTGTTTTTAATCCATTTTGCTGATTCTTCTTAAGGGTTTTTTATTTTATTTTTATTTATTTTACCTTTTTTTCTGTGACTATTATCACATGTAAGCTGAATTGACAAAACTAAATGTTTAGCTTTAGCAGAATGAAGGGGAAACAAAAATGGAAAAGAATTATTTGGCTTGATCATTTTCACCGCTTTGAGCATCCATTTATAGTATGCAAAACATTGGAAGGAGTCGTTGATAATTGACCAGCATTTTACGAGATTTTTATTTCATTTTCAATCCGAAAATTTCGTAGTACAAGATTCTCATTTCATTTACATATTGTTAGCCAGTTCAGGATGCACATTAACTCCATGTGGGTCATATTTTTCTAGCTTCGTTACAACATCAAGCATAACAAGCATAATTATGCAACATTTAAGTGTGAAATTTCTTTAAAACTCTACTTGTGCAACGTACGGGTAGAAATCTAGTTAAATATTTAATATTGAATGTTTCTTCGTATTTATGAATATCTACAACATCCCAATGTGAAAATTGTAATTAGAAGTATTATTTAGATTAGAATTCTTTGTTAAGGTACTTTGATGTTTTTATTTATTAATTAGGGCTAGTTTTTAGGGTTTTACGAAATTGTTTAACACAATATATATATTGAATAATAATAAGAGTAAGAATTCATTTTTAGTTTAGACATAGTATTAGAGCATTCGATTTTGGACAGAGTCTAGCGTTGCTTCTTTCTCCCGCGCTCGGCCTCTTGCTGCTCGTCCGATAAGAATATTTTCCATTTTTCATTTGGTTTTTATATTTTGCTTAGTTTTCTTGTCTTTGTTTTCTCCCGTTAGATTTGTTCTTGTGAATATGCAATTATCTTTTCAATTTAATCCTTTGAATTCTTGCTGTTTACGTTTTCTTTTTGGCCAAATTTGTTCCCAATTTGAGAAGTTCATATCTACGTACATGTGTTTGGTTGTGGTTACTGGCTAAGTATTGCAACACTCGAAGTTGAGTTTTGGGCGGAATTTTGGATTTGGCTGTTGGGTTTGGATTTACATCCATAATATTAACGGTATATACTTGAATGGTTGTTTGCTTCAACTGTAATGAAGAGTTGTCAAGTTGAGCTCTTAGACCTCATTAACCCTATATTTTTCACCCGTGCAATGTACGGGTAGAGATGTAGTAAAAAAGTCATATATCATAAGTAGTTTAATAAAAATTTAGATACTTGATGTCCTAAAAGAACATAAAAACTATGATATTTACAAATGTAATTTGTATTGTAAAAGGAAGTTTTGGATCAAATAGTATCAGAATCTTTCTTACAATAAAAAAATTTGTCACATGTATCTGATTCAGATAGAATTTTTTTCTAAATGATGCAATCTCCATATCTTGAGATTATAAGTCTCGTGTCACTACACAATGCAGTCAAATGATAAAAATTCCGTAATAATATACTAAGAATACTAATCTTTAACTTCGACTTATGGCCAAAAATTCTAGAGTATCATATCGTATTCAGGAATTCGAATTTGTAAAAATTTTCAGTAGAAGTTGTTGTTAGAATGTGATGAAATGATAGAATGACCATTTCTGCGATGCATGGCAATCGATTAAAATTTATTTAAAATTATATGTCAAGATAGACGTTAAATGATTTGTGAACCCTAAATTATTTTTCTACTTTGCCTCTTCAGTAAAGTGTGTCATTTAGAGTAATCATTTTCTTATTATTTGAGACTATAATTTGATGATGATAAGGTAAAAATATAACGTTAACAAAGTGACATTCTTGCAATTACGTATAACTTTGGTGATATAATTGTTCATAATTAAAGTTGAGTGACCTAATTCCTATTAAGTTAAAGTTCTTGATCTAATTATTGACAGCTAAATATCATTTATCCACTCGCAATTAAGGTAAAAATTCAGTGACATTTGATGCAAGTAATGCGGTCATAATTTATGTTTCTTTTTTCTTTAGTGATGATGGAAATGGAAAAGTATCTCAAATAATTGATAAAATAAAAGAGATTCATATAATTCACCTAGACAATAAATTTTGATAGCAGAATTCGGGTTGTGAAGACAACTAGTAAGAATATTAAAAGATAATATAGTTAATTGGATTGAACTCATACAAAAAAATCCAAAGAAATTCACATGGAACAATCTATTTTATTCATATATGTATTTATGCATGATTGTATTGTAGTATTGTAAAAGTAAATAACATCATATTTTATATTATACCCGCGTCTACTTTAGATTAAAGTTTGAAAATGAAAATAAAATATAATTATCACTAAATACAACAAACAAAGTTTCTTAAAAAACATGATACTATGATACCTAAAAATATCATACAATACCAATGTCATTGCCAACGGTGGAATCGAAAGAAGTCTTATCCATACATTGCACAAATATATGTCACTAGATTTGCATAACAAAATCAGTAAATATACAATTTTGATTTAGTACTTGACGCGTTAAGTTAATATATTTTATTAATAACATATTAATAGTTATCCTTTTATGTACTCGATTAATACTTTACTATATTTTACTTTTAAGTCATTTAATTTATTTAATATTATTAGTTAATAGTATAATAATATGTATCGGGCATGTAATGTACATACCCGTATTCGCTCGATACCTGTTTAGATAAAAATTTTCACACACATATAAGAAAGTACATTCGACTTTAACCAGATAATACCTAGTTTCCCCACATACCTTTTAAACTCAGTGATGCTTCGTTTTATTTTCTGCACGCATAATATCACATTATTATTTTAGTCTAGCAAATAATAAATATAATCCTTAAAAAATAACATTATTTTATAATGACAATCGTTAGTGTTATAGTGTATATTTGCATCAAAATTAACACGTAAATTTGTTTTTTAAAAAGCGTGGTATAAATAAAGTACAATATACCAGTTGCATTGTCTAGAATTACGAATTGATATGCGAATCACAAATCATCATTAAATATTTATAGTAAAATGTTTGAGTATTGAGCATAAATTTGTTTGTATAACTGATTCTATAATTTTGAGCCCCTTCCAAACACGTCATTCAAGTTCATAAGTCCAACTTATATAAAGTTGTAATAATTAGCAATCAAATGATGGAATCACAATCAATTATAGTAACTATGAGTCTAGCATCTCACATATATGTTGTGTGGGAAGACTAATTCTAAAAAAAATTAATAATAATGAACAATAAAATATTAAACAAATACGTGCCATTGGATTTGCTCAACAAAAGCAATAAATATACAGTTTTGAGTTAATATTTGACACTTTAAATTAATATTTTATTAATAATATATTAATAGTTACCAGTTTATAAACTCAATTAATATTTTACTATATTTTACATTTATATCATTTAATTTATTTAATATTATTAGTTAACTATCTAATAATACGTATGAGTATGTACGTACCCGTATTCACTCGTTACTCGTTCACATAAATATTTTCATATTCATAAGAAAGTACCTTCCTGGCTTACCATTTTAATCAAACAATATCTCGTTGTCTCACATATATTTTTAATCGGGTGATACTTTATTTAATTTTATACAAATGCCCATATATATTATAATGTTGTTATTTTAGTCTAACAGACAACTAATATAATCCTTAAAAAGCAGCATATATATATAAGTAAATTAGTTTGCAGTATCTTTTATTGCAGTTTTTCTGTTAAAAAACCTGTTAATAAGGTCTTTTTCTACAATTTATTTCCTATATCGGTAACTTGTATGATATTCTTAATTTTTTCAATTTTTATTGTCTTTTACGTGATCCATCCAATTTTTTGAAATAAGATTCACTATTTAGTTTAATAACTAACACATATTTATCATCATTTAATTATTTAAATTATAGATAAATTTGATTATGCAATGATGGATAAGTATCAATCTCATTAAAATATTTATAGTTTATAATTTTTTTAGCAAAAATTTTGTAGTTTATAATTAATAAAACAATGAAAATTAATTAATATGAATAAGAAATATAATTAATAACTCGTATTCATCAAATAATAATAAAGCAATAGAAATAAATATGAACAAGGAACTTACTTGATAACTCATATTCATCATATAATAAATTTAAGATGGCCCGTATGGTATGTGAGGATGAATGAAGGAGCATTTAAGGATGGTCAGTGGGGTTGTACAAGGCTTAGCTGGACATGAGGTACCAGGGGTGTGGGAGCACACCAGAAAATTTCTGGGACTACCGTGGCCATTTAAGTCAGCTGGGGAAGAGACTATAATGAGGGAGGTCTACCGCAGGGTGAGGTGGGTTTCCTGAGTAATTCGACAAGGAAAGTTTAGTTGAGGTCGATGCACCAAACTTTGGCTTGGTTGGGAGTAGTCTTCACCAATGACCTGGGACCTTGCCTCCTGGACACAATCGAACAGAACCTGCAATGAAAAACCAGAAAAGAGGGGAGGGGATGTGAGCCAAATAGAGAGCGGCCACTTGCTAAACCAAACCATGTGAGCGAAAGAAGAAAGAGCGGGGAAGGGAGAATGAATTGCATTCTCTCTCAAGAGCCAACAGATCTTAGCCAGACCTCTATGGACCTCTATGGAACAAAAGGTGATTTGCTTCAGAGCTGATAAGAGTTTTGAGGTATGTGGGCAATTCATCAGGTTTATATATGTGAGATTTTTTTTTGAACTAAGGCTAATATAGGCAAGACAATTAGCGACTCGATTGGCTCTTTTGAAGGTGCTTTTGATTCCAATATTTTGATAGTCCATACTAGCCTTGATCCAAGCCATTTTATCAGATAATTCTCCATGGTAGCTCTTGTTTTTTATCTGATCAACCACCTTCATGCACTTGGATTCAATCCATTGGAATTGTATGCATTGAACAAAAGAAATATGGAGACCAACCCAAATAGCTAGGATCTCAGCGGTAAGATAACACCCCTTGCCAAGGCACATGCCAAATCCAAGAATAGGTTCCCCAATCCAATTCCTTAAGATGCCTCCAGCAGCCATCTCCCTACTATCTTGATTCCAAACTCCATCAACATTAAGTTTGAGTTGCCCAACACTAGGATTCAACCATTTAATGTTCCTGAGGGCGTGAAGTCCCATCCTTTGGCTGCTAGTGAAATGCAATTTCCAAAAATGATTTCCATGCCAGAATTTCTTGTTTAGGAGGTTAGCCTTTTGCATTAAGCCCACAGTAGTTTCCACATTAAAAATGATGTTTTGAGCACTCATAGGCTTCCCTTCATGCTTTGATCTGTTTCGCTCACACCAAATGAACCAAACTCTAAGGGTGGGAAGGATGGCCAGCAGCTGGCCAGGTTTCCCCTTTCTAGATGTGGTGATCCAAAGCAAGATAAGTTGGCTGAAGGTGGAAATAGACCAGCTTTTGACACTACAGATATTGGAGAAATAATTCCAGACCTCAGTAGCAATGTGGTTGTTCAAAAAGACATGTTAAATAGTCTCAATAGCATGGCAACATTGGCATTTGGACACCATGCAAATGGAGAATCTCTTCTCGAGAAGGAAGTCAATAGGGATCCAATTATTTCAAAGTTTCCGGCCGAAAATGCTAATTTTCTTTGGAATGTTTTTGTGCCAAAGGAATTTTCCAACAATTGCTTTAGTGCCAAACTTTGGTGGAAATTCACACTAAAAAATTCTCGTTGGGCTAAGGCTATGCAGGCTAGATATTGTTCCCGGACGCATCCCACACAAACCCTTGTCAAGAGCACTGATTCCCCCATCTGGAAAGGTTGAAAAGTGGAGAAAAGATGGTGGAAAAATTCATTTTTTGGAAACTTGGAGCTGGGGAATGTTCGTTTTGGCTGGACCACTGGTTCGAGGCGGGGCATCTCCTTCCTCGCGCTAAATTTCCTCCTGCTCTGAATTTAAAAACTAAACATTTCATCTCTGAAGGCCTCTGGGATCTCCCTAAGTTGCGAGAGTGGGTATGTGATGACATTGTCAATCAAATCTGTTGTACACCCATTTCTCCTAGCCCTGATGAAATTCATTGCCGTTTTGTTGAGAATGGTAAATTTAAGGTTTCGGATTTGTGGCATGATTTCTTGGGGCACCTTACCAATTTGTCCAAAATTTTGAATATTGTTTACCATTTAGAAAGCGTCATATAGGACCAATAAAAAGCAAAATAGTCCTTTATTTCAATTAATGTGAACCTCCTGGAGGGGGGGAGGGGGAGGGGGAACCAAAACCCCTATGATCAAACTTCTCTCAAATTTTCCACCCTAAATGTTATTGATAACAATGGCTTTATCCCCTTAGTTTTTTCTTTCCCTAACATTAGAGATGTTCTTAAGTCTGCATAAAGTGATGCAACATCTTACGTGTGGGGATTTATCTTTAAATATTAACGTAATTTACTAATTGAAAGACGCTTATTCCTACTAGTGTTGAGCAGAACTACTCAGCTCGTAAACGTTTAGTGAAACGGGCTGATTGGAAAGACCAATTCTACAACTACTACTTTTTGGGCTTCACTAAATGGATTGGCTCAGGTCACTTAGTTGAGAGTCATTTTGTTCTTCTTAACGATTAGCCATACTACATAAATTGCAAGTTCTGCATGTAAATAATACAATTGGTAAGATCCTTTTTTTTCATTAATCACCTCAATGTTAAACCAAAGGAAAAAAAGGGCGAAGAAGAAGAAATTTTATATTTTTTCTATACACAGGGGCAGGATTAGGGGTGGCTTACTGCACTTGAGCACACCCCATTTTGGCCCAACTGAATTTTTTGGCCATACAAATATGGGGGCGGGGCGGGGCGGGGCGGGGCGGGGCGGGAGGGGAGAGTGTTCATCAAATTTATAATTTTATTACTTACTATTGATTTAACATTTGATTTGATAACTATTCAATTACAATTACATATTTTCCACCTTTTTACATTCCCAATACACGATCTATCCCTTTTCTCATTGTAATTCTCTATATTTTGACAAATAAATAGCATCAAACAAGCTCTAATTAAGGACAACACCCCCACCCCCCCCCCAAAAAAAAAAACCCAAACACGCAAGAGCTGATATTTCACCATGTTTTAAAAAGTTGATTTGACACGTCTAGCCTTATCAAACTCGAGATGCGTGCTCCATGCCTCACATCCTTCTCGCGCATTGTTTGTATTTTATCACATATGGCATCACCTAGATGCGCCTACACAAGGTGTTATCTCGATCTTTTTTTCGCATCATGATGCTTTTAAGATGATGATGTTACTATACATTGAGTTTCTAAAATTATCTTGGAAACTAAAATAGAAGAAAAAATTTAATTGGCTGATTAATCAGTAACCATTTTTATTTTCTTTTGAAAAGGATGATGCCGTTGGGTTGGGGTTCTGCTTTGTTGCAGAATTTGAAAGCAATTGGAAGGCAGGTGGGGGCAGAGGCAGACAAATGGAAAGAATAACCCAACTCTAATTCCAAAGGCTAGCGCCTAAACTCTAAGCAGGCAATCATGCAATCAGCGCGCCTTTCCCCCCGCCGCGCATCGTGGCCCTCTAAAAGCGCATTTCTACCACTACCATTTTCAAAATTTTTACTTTCAAAGTCTTTGTCCATTTTTTTTAGATGTAACCCTTAATTTTGAGTTAACATTTAAATAAGTAGATATTGTCAACTTTCAAGTTTCAATTGATTAGAAGTTACTATATACGATGAAATGTTATCCTGTTCATGCACTTTCACACCACTATAATTTTGGTGGTCTTTATCCCATGGCAATTGGGTATGAGATCACATTGAAGTAAATTTGTTTTGGGGGTTTCATTGTTTTTTTTTTTTTTTGAATTAATTTTGTGAAATGTTTTTATTGTTACTGAAATGTTTAATTTGAAGTAAAATTACAACCAAAGCAATCTTCTTTATCTACCTGCCTATGCTCTAACTGACTCTAATTTTTTTCCCATTGTTGGGCAGAGTGGAGACGATATCACCGCTAGCATTGCAATTTGCAACATCACCAACCCTAAATGAAGGCTTTGACACAAAAAAGCCAGTGGTGGCGGAATCAGAGTAAGGGTGGGGGGGATGGGTAAGAATTAATGAAACGAGAGGAAGAAGATGTTGGTTGTAATTTTGATTGACACTCAAAATTGATATTCTTTGCAAAATATTATTGAAGTTAAGACAGTTTACTTAAACCCACAATTTTTTGGTCATCTATATATTCTTTACTTAGGAACGTGCAATTGTTTAAAAGATCCTTTTTTCCTCTTCTTTTTGTTGTTGATGTTTGGGTTTGTGTGGGGATGATGGCATTGGTTTGTGGTACATTACATATGGGTGCAGCGGTCATCAAGCAATTAAGACAGAAAGTCAACTCCAGTTCCAAACATTCAAAAGTTGTTTAAGGTAAATTTTAAAAAACAATATGTAATTGAGCAATTTTAGCTATTTTTTCAAAATCACACGTTTTGCCACTTCTTAGTTTAAAACTACTGCTTTGCATTTCGCACTTTTCACTCATTTTCGGTCCTTTTATAATGCGTTACCGCATCTAAATACATGTCTATACTCAATGAGTGGCATCGACGCTTTTAAAGGCATATATGCATCCTACTTCCGTGAACACTGCTTTTAAGTTTTGTTCTCGTTTGTTTCGTGCTTGAGAATCGATATATTTAGTTATTAAAAAACTATCCATATAGATTTCATTTTATACTACTTTAAAAGAATAACAATAAAATAAACAACAAGAGAAATCGAGCCCCAAACTCACTAGTGCAATATTTTAGTGCTCTTTGCCAAAAGTCGCTGCCACGTCACTTCACTTTGAGAAAAGAAGTAATTTTGATTTATAAAAACGTAGAAGAAATCAAGGGATTGTCTTGCCTTTTACTTTTCGTAACAAGTGGCCTTGAAAAGTGTTATCAAATATTTGATTAACGTAGACTAAACGGACTTGAAAAGTGTTATCAAATATTTGATTAACGTAGACTAAACGGACTTGTTGAAAGTTACATTAACTAATTATGTCTTGTTTTGTTCAATTACAATAATTTTTATACGAGGTAGAAAATTGATCAAATCATGAAATATACGACGTTTGTATTTGAAATCAATATTGGTTCTCTAAAGTTAATGGATTAATCTGAACTGCTAATAAAATAAACAATATAAACAAGTAATTTACCTTTAAACTGTTATCATAATAAAATTAATAAAGAGACAGTATTCCTAAATAATGAGAAGTAAGAGACAGAGATATAACGGTCTCAACCAATCAATTAACTGGACTCTTTGTACTTATTTGTGAATTTCTAATTGACCAAATATGCCGAACTTGGTATTTCTAGAGTACAAGAAATTTTTTGTAATAATAGACTAAATTAAACAGCATAAAAAATGAAATTTGAATGTATATTTTGTTCCGTGTAAATCATGAACGATGTCTCCACCTATTTTACTAAAGATTGGAGGTAAAGACAAAATTACAATGAATCTAATCGGCACCTTTATTATATAATTTATCTGTTTCTTCTAATGTGGTGTTGTACCATCAGACGTGTTGCAACCATACTCGCACGTTGCTTTAATGCATTTCTAGATATAGTTCTCTCAACTACTTCGCCGTGTATGGAGTCGCAATCGAAACCCCCACTACCGGTCCAATGGTTGTCATCCTCTGGTCCCATGCATGTCCCTTTGGATACCTTGTTGGCGATGGATTTCAAATTCCTCTTCTTATCTTTCTTCTTTTTTTTTTTTTTTTGTGAATATTACAAGGGTGAATGTCAAGGAATGGAATTAAATCCTAACTTAAGATATGAGAAACTCATTTTAATGCTACTAGACCACTTGGGTCGTAGCCCCTTCATAATAATGCATCTAATTATCCATTTCCATAAAAATAAAATAAAATTCTATATTTATAACACACGAAAGTTAACTCTTCTTTAAAGAGGTTTCATATATATGTTCATGTGAAATTTCAAACTCTAATATGGTATATGAATGCATAATGTTCAAACAAGTTATCTGATCTACCTAAACAGCACATTGAATATAAAGATCAATATTATGCTCGAAGTAGGTACCGCTTTGGTAAAACACGTAAAAAATAGGTTATTGCTCACATGTTCGTAATTAGAAGCAACAAATCTTACCGTCAGGGCTAACTTTTCTTCATTTATTACTAATGCTTGGTTAGGTTGTAAAGAGTGGCCCACAGTATGCTTTCTTAGTGTGATTATTTTGAAATTGAAATATACCAATAAACTCGAATAGTGTGAAATTTATCCTTATAGAGAGGCGCGGCTATATTACTCCAATAGGTTGACAAGAAATTTCAATAGCATCCATGGGCCCTTTGGGAATGCATTCTCATTTGATCATTTGAAAACATCCACACCAATTGTTAGATTTTTAAAAGTGGCTTTTTTTTAGGTGATGAACAAATACATCTTCTATATCTTCGTGTATATTATCGAGATGTATTCTATGATATTCATTGATAGTCCCCCAATATATCCAATAGGCACTTGCCACTATATTTATGGTGTTCGAATAGACTTCATAGAAGGACTATATTATCGATGTAGTTGGACAAAATGTCAAAGTACTCAATTAGTAAAATAGTGCCTGTGTATGTTCTTAATGGTAAAAGTCAGTGATTGTTTTTAATGGAAAGGGTGTAAGTTGAGCACAAAGACAAGAATTATAACAGGTTCAATAAAAATTTCACTATTAGAAATCTACATATTTAGAGAAGCTACACCTGAATGTATGATCCATAGCCTTGTCCGGATCATAATCAACTATAATATGATACATTGCATTTTCAATAGCTGGTCTCCTAGGTTAGCATTTAGCAACATGCTCAAGCTAAGGCAAATAAAAATTAGTCTTGTTCTCCCATCATACGTCTTGCGGGATTGTCTCATCATATGGACATATAATGAGAGATTATTGGACAAATAACATGGAGTTATCTTAGAGTGGGATCAATAAAAGTTATCCTATAATCTCATCTCACTTGTGCATTTAGCGAAATAATCCCGTCAAACAAACGTATAGTGGGAGATCATAATCCCAAATTTTACATGATACTATGACATCTTCTACAGACTTGAGATGAGGCTACAAATTGACCAACATCTTGTGAATGTTGGCTGATTACATTGGGTAATGTCTAACCGGTCCGGCCCTGGTTCCTTAGAAATTTTCAATGTCTAACTGTATCACAAATTGCATTGAAGTGACAATATCAATCATTCATCGAGCAATTTGGGAAAGCCTCAACCCTTCCATTGCCTCGCTACATCATGTCTTGTCCACGATTGCCACGACATGAGATGTGCATAGGAATTAAGCATCGCTTCTTAAAGATAGGCCTTTCTGAACGGATCTAATTTATGCAAAGCGAGTGTGGAGGCAATGTACCGGGTCAAAGTCTACTTGAAGCCCGCGTTTGGTAAGTTGGCATCTCCCATAATTAGTCACGTAATAAAAAGATGAACACACTCTGGTGAACTTGATGACCCAATTTTAGTATTCTATTAAAATAGAAATTGATTAACCCATTTATTTTTACATATTGCCCCCGACTTGTATCACAAATTTCTACCGTTTATTTCTACCAATTTTACTTTTATTTCAATTTTGAAATGGAAACATAAGAGTCACAGAACCAACGGATAATGTGTCGTGCCAGTGACGGGAACAGTGCAAGCATTAAGAAAAGAAGAAAGGAGAGAAGACATGGAGGAATGGGAAAAAGTAATTAATAATCTGATTAGACAATAATACGACTATTAAGTAAATGTAATTATTCCTTTTTCATCACTGCAAAATTTTCAAACTTTCAGTTGCCTAGGAAGCAGACAAAACCCCGCAACGCGCCACCCCCCCTCTCCCCCGTATTCCATTGCCCTTCAACATCCCCAATCTCTGCATCTGCATTCTTGTCCCTCTCGCTAACTTTTTTCTGTAACCTCTGAAATACTGCCACTCAAGATACTAATTTTGATTTGATTTGAGTAACAGCTCCATTGCCGGTTGTTATTGACCTTTCACTTCCCCAGTTCCCACCTCTCCTCTCTCCTTCGCATCTAACGCAAAAGGACGCAGCTTTTTCCAAGAATTTGCTGCCTTTTTGAGTACTAGAGAAGGTATGCTACTGTCACCGTTCTCCATTGTTTCTCTGTTTTCTGCATTATGCTTTTACAATTACATATGGAGTTTGAATGAAAAATCCATACTTTTCTCCTGTCAAAATGAGCTCAATTTTGCCCTTCGCAATACCGTTTTGCTCTTCTCAATACCGTTTTCAAGAATCAGCTGACAAATATTTAAATTCTGCTGATTTTTATTTCAATTTCATGCATGTTTCTTCATCTTTTCCCCTTTTTTTGGGTAAAGCCCGTGTCTTTAAACACAAAAGCACAAAGTGGGTTTTTTTAAGAAAAAAAAATTTAAATCCATTTTTTCCAGTTCTTTTAATTCCACTTCTAGTTTTCTTCCTCATGATTAAGCAGGGGCTGACGCATAACAAAGCCCCCTTTTTGACACTTTATCCTGAAAAAGTATATGAATATTGCGTCAAAGGTTCTTTTTGCAGTCTTTTCTCTCACAGGAAATCATTCTAACCCCAGACACCTTTGTTCTGTGGAATGCACTCTTCTCTCCATCATCTTTCATGTGTTAAACTCGTCTGAGTCGTGTTCTCCTTGACTCGGATTCAACTCGGAATGGTTGAGTTGGGAAGGGTCACATCTTCTGATTTTCTAATTCAATTTCATTCACCAAAATAATGAATTGATATTTTGTACCACTTTTAATGCATTATTTACTCCTCTCCTATCTACGCATTTATGGTTTTCATTACTTTTCAACCATTCTCTCTGAAACTATTCTGGTCAGTAAAGTAAATTTATTGTTTCAGCATTAATTTCCCCATAGCGGATTTTCTTCCATTTCTCTGCTTTAACCTTTCACTACCAGCGGATTCAGCCTTCATGCACTCGAGTTGCAGCCTGCAATCCGAACTGAAAACAGGATTTAGGATTAGTCCAGTCCCCATCCCTATCCGTACATTCATTTTTCAAGAAAAAAACTGGGTTCTTTTTTACAAATTCATACTTGAATCCCTGCAAAAATTTTGCACTTTTCTTTAGTTTTTTTACTTATCATCAATTTGTCTCTTTTAGAAGGCAAGAAAATGATAATGAGCAGGAGACTAGCATGTTGTACAAGAGACAGAGAACTCAGTATTGACTTTGATGAGGAAGAGAGTAAGCTTCTCTCTCTATATACATGTGTATGTATATTTTTGCTTAATTTATGCAGACAGATTTTGCTTAATTTCCGTTATGGATGTGGCTCACAATGTATAATGTGTAAATAAGTCTTGAAAGCATTGCAATTGGATATAACTTAGAAGTCGGTGATGCACCTAATACCTACCACATGGATTACCTACAACGTTTTCAAAATCTGAAAATTTGAATCTTTGATATACTTGTTCTTAAGATCGGTATACCGTCCGCGACATTTGTTCCTTCCTAGTGAATAAGCCATAATTGTGAAATAGACTTGGGGTGCAAAGTTGAGTTAAAATAGGTGCTTTTAATTACTTGGTATGGTCCATGACTAAGAGTAGAAGATGTAAATGGGAACATGTAAATGTCCTGTTTTAAATTGTCAAAACTCAAAAATGGGTGCTATTAGGCGTCATGTGAGGTTTGTCCATGTGGGGTAGCTTAATTTATTGATTTATATTTATTTCACACTGACAGAAGTAACGTTTATGTCCCTTGACTAATGAAAATTCAAGATTGAGTGTAATGCCAGTGTTGAAAAGTATGTGTTGTTTTACAGTCATGTTATTATAAATCGTCTAATATTAAATTTAAATAAATGCATTTGTGACTACCTGAAAATGCCAAAGTATCTGATTCAGAGCAGGGCTAGATTGCTATTTGTGATTCAACGCGGTAAGGCGTTAGAGCTCAGTTTAGAGCTCGTTTTCACCCATTAATGAAAAACTTACACGTATTTGGAGGTTGTGTAATTGGTGGGACTTTTCATTTCATTACCACTGGTCCCGTCAATTCAAATCTTTAAGTCCATTGTTTCTTGATGCTTTTGTAGATGGGGAAAGAGAACTAAAAAGTATCTGTTATGTAAGTATATATCACATAAAAGTGATAGTGATTTATCATTTCAATAGCACTCATTAATGGAGGCCCCTTTAATTTTTTGTGGCCCTTACAATTTGCGAAGTTCACATAAAATGGTGGACCTTACCTAGTGCAATTCAATTATGAGCATCACTACCATTTCATGAGACAATGAAAGAACTTAATAGAGACAAAGAAGTCATTGTTCTCTGACATTTTATTTAAACAAAGTTGTTTGTTATTTGGCTTTACGTGTGTTATTGGATTCTCTTTCTGTACTAGCTTTTCACCTTTTTCTGTTTCTTGGTTGTGTTTTGCTTCAAGTTGTTGCATTTTGATCTTCAATCCCGACCACTCTTTCATTCCGTGTTTGCACTTTTTTCCACGATGAATTTTATGTTTTGTGAGAAAAATGAATGAGTTGGTCTGAGGCCATGCTACTTTTTGACAATAAAGATTAGATTGTTTGCCCCTTTAGGACCTTCCAGTTTTTTCTTTTTTTTTTTTTTGGTTTCAAATAGTATTTTTTGTGTTTGGTTGTGCATTATGAAGATTTGTGATTGATTCCCTGATAAGTTGTATTAGGTGAATCTTTATATTCAAAAATCTAATTTGGTTCATTTAGCAGCTGTTGTTTGACTGTGATGTGTAGAACCTATTCAAATATCACTTCTTGAATTAAAATTTCAAATAAAAAATAAATATGTTATTTCTCAAAATTTCAGGTATTTAAAAACCCATGATCTCTAAGGCAAAGTATGGACTGTAAACTTTATTTCTGCATGTGCTTATATTAAAAATTTCATTACTTGAACAAAGTTCCCCCTCATTCCTAGTTTTGATAGACATTTTAGGTATATTGCATGACTCAGAGAAAGTTATTATCTGAACAGGCGCATTTACTCGGTCAGCCTAATTATCATCAAAGGACATGAAACCTCTGCTCGTTATTTGAAGGCTATTACTTGAAGAGCAATCAATCCCCCTCCCCCAAAAAAATAAAAATAAATAAATAAATAAAAATAAAAATTAAAAAAACTATTAAAAATCCCCTTTTTCCTTTTCTTTTAATTTTTTCCTCTTTTGGGTCCTTTTGGAAGTTTTTTCCTTGAAGCTGACATTATGACATTATATGATCTACGTAATGAGATTATTCTCCACAAGATTATGATATTGCTAGTAACCTGACCAATTGAGAATTAATTTTGTTGAAATGCATCTAAAATCTAAGGGTTCAGTGGAGATGTGCCATCAAAATGACCCCTCATGAGCATTCTGGATTGGCATCATCATATCTACCTCTTCTAGATATTGTCTAATTATGGTTCACTAGAAAGATTAGTAGACCTTTTCTCTAATGAACTTAATCTTCTTGTTTATATCACTGAGAGGTTAATTAAAAGTTCAAACTCAAAACTTTCAGGAATAGTGACATACAATGGCCTGGAGAGCTGTATACTCAACAGCCACTCTTTTGACAATGCAAGTAGCACTAGCAGAGGAGATGGACGTATTACTGATTCCTTGGATGAAGATGACTCTAGCTGCTCGTCTAGCAATAATGCTTTTGGATCATTCTCTTCCCTCTGGACAATAATGAAAAAGGATGACCGGGGCACAGATGACTGGGACTTCTCTGCAAGCCCAAAACACTTCTATGCAGATGAAAAACCACATTATATGAGTCAGAATCCAGATGTTGAAACAATGAAAGAGAAGTTTGCAAAGCTCTTGCTTGGAGAGGATATTACAGGTGGTAACAAAGGGGTTTCCACGGCATTGGCATTATCCAATGCCATAACTAATCTTGGAGGTACCTCACTTGAAAGAATCATCTTTTTTGTTTGTTTTAGAATTGCGAGTTTATCTAATCTTTTGAACCTTAAAATTCTTTGAATGGATTTGCAGTGTCGGTTTTTGGTGAGCTCTGGAAGTTGGAACCTCTACCGGAGGAAAGAAAGACCAAATGGCAAAAAGAAATGAATTGGTTGCTATCCCCAGCTAACTATATGGTCGAGCTAGTTCCAGCCAAGCAAAATGGTGTCAATGGCCGGACTATGGAGGTATACGCTACTTCATAGGACCAACTTTATGGCGGTCAACACCATTACTTAATGCAATCATTTTTTTGAATTTCCTGTTTATCCCACACATGATTCTAGAGTTACTTCTTTGTTTTAAGAAACTTACTTTAGGGACAAAAAAATATGTTTTTCATTTCTTGTTGGTGCAGGTAATGACACCAAAAGCTCGACCAGACATTAACATGAATCTTCCGGCATTGCAGAAGTTGGATTGCATGCTTCTTGTAGGTGGTCTATCTACTTGCAAAATAAACAGCTTCGTTTCTGTATCTTTTTGGTCCCTAAATTTGTCCCTTTAACCATGTCAAACTAATAGGAAACACTCGATTCAATGGTCAATACGGAGTTTTGGTATGCAGAAGTGGGGAGCCGAGCAGAAGGAAGAAGCAGAAGTGCCGGACAAAGCAAGAGGTGGTGGCTTCCTTCCCCACAGGTACCTAAACTTGGGCTCTCTGAGAAAGAAAGTAAGAGGTTGCTACATCAGGGTAAATTGCTACATCAAATTTTCAAGGCTGCTAAGTCTATCAACGAAAATGTCTTGCTTGAAATGCCTGTTCCCACTGTTATCAACGATGCACTTCCAAAGGTGAGCTAGCTTTATTTATTTTCATTCTATGGAATTAAAGTATGAGCAAAAATATGTTCTCTGGGAGCTTTCCAATTTGATTGAAATCTTTTTTAAGTACTCTTCCCTTTCAGATTTTATTTCAGAATGGTGAATTTTTTGCTTTCTTTTTAAGCTAATACTGATGATGCCTGCAACTTTTCCTCCGTTACAGTCTGGAAAGGCAAGTCTTGGTGCGGAACTCTACAAAATATTAACTACAGAATCAATTTCAGCTGAGGAAATGATTAGTTGCCTAAATCTGAAATCTGAACATGAAGCCCTTGAAGTCGTTAACAGATTGGAAACTGCAGTTCTTGCATGGAAAGAGAGAATCGCTGAACAAGCAAGTGGGAAGTCCCCAGTTCGAACATCGTGGTCTTTCACGAAAGATCCAATATCAGAGCTGGATAAGGTGGAATCGTTGGTGAACCAATCAGAAGTCCTTTTGCGGCTAATAAAAACCAAGTATCCCAATCTTCCTCAGAGCTTCCTTGATGCTACGAAAGTTCAATATGGCAAGGTGAGTGGCTTGTTATTTTTCACACTGCTTGGAATACTCTCACTTGCCAAAAATCAAATATTTTTTCTATTACCCCAATCCTGCTCAAAAGAGAAATAGTAACAAACAGATTAATATTGAATAATTAATGATTCACCTTGAATGTGAGAGCAAAGATAAATTGGCTGGTTTTCACGGTGGAAAGAAAATTCTAATGGCATTCCCAACATTTGCAGGATATTGGGCACTCAATTCTGGAAGCCTACTCCCGAACTCTGGCTAGCTTATCGTTCAGCATTCTCTCCCGTATAGGAGATATTCTGCAAGAAGATGTTATGAGCAATCCAAATTCACCTGTTGCAATGTCACACCTTATTGGAGCTAGAATTCCTGGGGTTTCAGACAGTCCAATGCTGGATCGTGTGAGGCATTCCCTTATTAATCAGTTGAACGGCGTTGATGGAAGATCACGTAAGCCCCTTGATACTGATGCTTCCGATACAGAAACTCAATTTGCCGATGCTAAATTAAGCAGTTCAGTTACTGCAACACCAAGTCGAAGTCGAGTATGGTGCATTGGTCGAGAGGCTTGCCACAGCATTTCTGCTCAAAATTCCCCTTAAACTGTCTTGTGTAAATAATACTATCTCCATGTGATACAGCAGCTTTCCTCATGGCTGCATCTTGAATTCTTGATATTACATTGATTCCCTTCTGGATAGTCTGAGTAATATTTTTATGTAAACCTTGCTGAAGGGAAGTGTACCTGCAGCTGTACGAATCTGCTTAATGATTTCTCCTTCTCGGAGGTGAGTTGAATTTCAAAGCCGGTTGGACCTCTGTTTGCTTCTACGGCTTGTTTTTATCATTCAAATAAGTTTTCGTCAATGATGCGTTAATTCAGGCGGAATGAATGATGAAATTTTATGCAGTCCAGTGGGGCTTCATGCGAAGATTAGTTTGGCTTAGTGTCCCATTTGAAACGGAATGAATTTGCTGACATGACACGCGTTAATGTAAATGAAGTTTTATGTACTTGTAACTTGTCACCAATCATAAGAGAGGTTTTCTATCCAACATTACAAAAAAGCATGTCTGTTAGGTCTGCATCTCAAAAAATTGAATCTTGAAAAATTATCTCATTTCATTCTATTCCAATCTTGTGCTTCAGTCCCACCGTAAAAGCCATATTAATTGCATTTGAGAAAATATCTCGTACTCGGAAAGAACCATAAGAGGGTACTATTAGGGTACTTTAGACTAATTAGAAAGCTTTACATGGGTCTTAAGTGTCCAAAAATGAGGCTTAAAAACTTATATGTGAGTTTCTCATTAGTTTGGAGTATCCTATTAAGGTATAGGGTAATCCTAGAATACCATTCCCAGTTGCTTTCATAGTTGTGACATTTATTTTGGTGGGCTGAGATTTAAATAGCCCAACATCTCTCGTTTCAAAATTTTGAAAGCCCAATATCAAAATAGAAGCCCAGCAGCCTGTTGATTTGCCCAGAAAATTTCGGAATGGTTCTCGGCAGCGTCGTCTTCCTCCCCTCCAAAAGGCGTAGGTTTTCACCATCTTCTTGCTCCAGACGAAGCGTAAATCCATCAATTTCAGCCAAATATTCAAATAAAAGGTTAGATTTTCTTCCTCAGGTTCTTTCTTTTCTCTTTTCCTTGGTCCATTGTGTCTGGAAGGAATTCGTTTCTCGGCGTTCCTCCGAGCATAAAAATGCATAAAAAGTAAGATACGTCACGCGTATCTTATAAACTCAGTAAACAGGTCTCATTTATTGTTGCAAGATTGAAAGAACTGTCGTAAATTCAATCTTTTTAGCAGCAACAGTATTGCATTTTGTTACTTGCTTGATATTTGGCAGCTTAAAGCTTGTTTGACTCTTAATTGCATCTTGTATGCAAATTTGAGCTTTCACCTAAACCCCTCCTCTCTCTTTCCAACAGAGCTCTCTCACAGACCAAAAATGCGTGAATGACTTAAGTAGCAAAAATCAAATTTGTTAGAAATAAAACTTAGCCTCTATTTGCTTTTCTTTCTTGTTTCAAAGGTTCTGTTTCCTGGGTTCCTTGATGTCTGACGATAGCAACTTGTAAAGTGAAGAGCATCTTTTTGGCTGTTTCTTTTCATTTTAAAGTTTAACTTATGGGTTTGCCGAGATTTACACGTCCCAGAGGAGGGGGATGCTGAATCAAGTCCCAACCTTTATGTGGCCAACTGTGGTCTCGCTGTTGGATTATCATTAGACGCTATTGCTTCCGTGTTTGGTATGTATGGTGAAGTCAAGGGAGTTTATGCAGCAGATGAGAGTGGCACTCGTGTTATAGTCTCTTATCATGATGAGTCTAGCGCACAGGCAGCAATGAAGGCGTTAGATGGACGTCCATGCTCTGATCTTGCAGGTCGTTCATTGCTCATCCGCTATTCTGTACAATCACTGGATAAGGTGTGTATTTGGTATACTTCTGTAATTTTCCATTTTTATGTTTATAAAATTCCTAGTTTTGTGGCAGAATTCTTTTATGACCTTAAGTGCTCAACTATCCATGATGTCAGCCATAATTCAAGAGGCAGTTGGCTCAAACTTTGAGCATGTGGAATTCCTCACCTGTTGCCTTATTGCATTCAGTATCAACATAAATTCAATCTAAGTTTTAATTCTTATGACTCCCGTTTACTATCCGTCTCTTAAATTGCATTTTGGGTGAAAGAGGATCCAACCTATTTTGGGACAAGGTTTGGCTAATAATTGAGCTCAAAGTTTGTTTCTTCTGATGCTTTATGTTTCTAGATATTAAGAGTTGCCATTTCTCCCAGTTTCTGTTCCCTTGTCTGTAGATTTTATTTGATGACTCTGCTTTGTTTTTAGGTTAAGGCCAATGACATAGTTTGGGTAACAACATCAGCTTCAGAATTAAACATTCCTGGTGTTTACCTGGTGCACAATTTTGTTACTGCAAAAGAAGAGGAGGTTAAGGATAATTTTTTGGAGTAATATAGGGTCTCTTACCTAGTTTGTACCTCTTCTATTTAAAATTCACAT